>JADGJL010001084.1:0-10356 GCA_027600665.1 Irineochytrium annulatum | reverse complement strand
TTTTATTTCAATTCCTTTTTTTTTTTACTGTGGGGGCCCAAATTACCGGTAAAAAAAAAAAATTGTGGTCCCGGTCAAAAAAAAAAAAAAAAAAAAAATCTTATCTCTTCATTGAACTTCTTCGGCATTGGAAACTGAGATGCCTTGGGCATTTTTTGGTGTTACAATACAAATGGCAATCGTCTTCTCCTTCGCTGCACCGAAGCAAATCACTCAAAAAAATACCCTTACCGGCGCCTCGTTAACTCATCACAAACCAAATCTTAATGCGATGTAAAGATATATTGTGAGCATCTTGTGCGGTTCAAATATAGTGCACGGCATGCCGCCGCCCCCAGTGTATTGTTAAAGCGCCAACAAAGAAAAGAACCGCACAACGATTAATCCATAAATGGCAAACTAAACCGCGGAGGACCAGCCGTTGCGCGTCGAATGCTTGGGAAGAGTTCGGCAGCTTCCATTAAGAAAAAAAGTGAAAGTCAAGCCGAGAGCATTAAAGGTCCAAAAAAAACGAGATAGAGATAGGTGCTGAAAAAGGGCTGTTACGAAAAAAAGTTCAGCGGATGCACTAAATGGTGTTGTAACGCGAATCTATAAGAAATGAACAGCGAAAGGAGGAAATACCAAAAAAGGAAGAGAGGAAATTCACAAAACGAGGATATTGATCATGTAGTCTAAGCGCTCAGTTCAGGCACTTAACCTTCTTGGTGGCCGTAGCCAACGACGTCGCAGCGTAAGCCGGGGTGGACTTGCTTGCTGCCAGTGAGGACGAGGTGTACGCCGGCGCGGTGTTGCCAGCAGCGGGGGTGGACGCGGCCACAGTGGTGGTCTTGCCGCCGTAGCTAGCCGGCGGGGGCGGGGGCGGGGGTGCTGGGCTTAGCGGATCGTCGCTCGGGATGCCGCGGTCGCCGGGGTTTGAGACCCAGTCAGGGGTGGGACGGAAGACAAGTTTGCCTGCGGTTAGCATCCCGGGCAGGAGAGTATGAGCTCCATGTTGTGGAATTATTTTTTGTTGTTCGTTCACCTTTATTTTCCATCTGTTTTTCCTTACTTTCGTGCGTGAGGGTTTTTGCACTTTGATTTTATGGCTGGTTTCATAACTTTTTTTCTTTAAGTGAACACTTATCGTTCAAGGCTTGTCACTGAGTCATTTGGTATTTAAGTTCTTTGATTTCTTTCCTGCCTCTTTTGATTGTTGTACTTCTCTTCTTCCCACCCATACTGTGGTGAAAGCTGAAGAACTATTCGTTCTCTCGTAGTTGCCAGATAACGCAACCCATCCTCAATTTCCATTTTGGACTCTACCCCTTTTTGAAGTGTTTGCCTGCCTACCTACTCTGCCATATCAGATGTATTGGTGGACGGTGTTTGCCAAGGCTCAATCTATATTTTCGTTTGACACATCCTTCCGCTTGCTTTCGTTCTTTCTTAATTCCTCTGCACCGAGTTTCTTCCCTGCTGATGCGCGATGTGGAAGGTCTTTTCCTAATTCTGTAGCTTTATAAGTCCGAGGAGAATCATTCCTCATTTCCTTTCAGCGTAAAAACAAACAACCGAAGTAGCTCTGCTTACTCCCTTCATCTCATCTCCACCCAGCCCGACGCCACCCCGGACGCCACCACCCGGGCATGTCTGGGCAGCAGGCAGCCGGCAGCATTCACTGGAGAACGGCCAGGATGACATCAGGGGTGAAACGCACCAGGTTTCTGTTGAGCTGCATTGAGAAATAAGGGAGCAGCTCAGCTGAAAAGGACAACGGCCTTGTAATGACGGGTGCTGACGATGCGGCCTCTCCGGGACCGTGGCGACCTGGCCCGGGACGGCGGCGGTCTCCGACGAAGCCGGCCGGCCGAGTCCTGGGCCACCTGCTCCTGCTGACTTTGCTCTTTTGGAGCCATGCCACCGCGGCATCGCCATCGCTTGGAGTTCGTCACCTCGGGAGCGACGGGGGCGGGCCGATGAGCCGGCGGACGAACGGCGTCGCCGTGGCGGTGGCCATCGAGCCGTTGCCCGAGCGGCCGCTGAGTCAGGGGGATGCGAGCCCGTCATCAATGCAGAGCGTGCTACAGGTACGTCCGTCCGTCGGCTTTCTCTCGCGCCCGCAAGCCCGAACTTACAGCTCTTCGTAGGTTCTCAAGAGCACCAACAACACCTCGTCATTCTACTCCCTCATCCGGAACAACCCGTTCCTGCCCGCCGGCCTGGCCGCCATGCTGAACGGATCCGACGCGACACCGATCACGGTGCTGGCCTTCACGGACGCCGCGCTTTCGTCGGCCTCGGTCGCCAGCACCGTGGCACTCACGCAGGGCCCAGACGCGACGGCCGTGTACATGTCTTACCATGTCATCGTTGGGACAATGCTGTCGCTGCCCTTGCCGGCGAATGGGACCGTGGTTCAGACCGCGCTGTCGAAGCCTGGGCCTGGTTATGACAACGTTGGGTTTGGGAGGAACCAGTCGCTCATCTTCTTGGAGAAGACGGCTTCTGCAGGGGGTGCCACGGCCGGCGCGTTTAACGTGGCAATCACGACGGGGAGCGTAACGGCAAACATTGTCAGTGCCGTCCTGGCTTCCAACGGTGAGCGCTGACGCAGTTTAACATGATTCTCGGCGGCAAGCTAACGTTTGTTTTTGCAGCCGTGATTTATGTCATCGACCAGCTTCTCGTCCCCCCCTCCACCGTCCTGAAAACCGTCAAGACCAACCTCGGTCTGACTCAATACCCGTCGTGGATCTCGCAGTCCGGCATCTCCACACCGCTGGCTTCGCTGCAGAGCATCACCATCCTTGTACCCTCCGACGCTGGCCTCCAGGCCTTCGCGCAACAGAACCCTGACGCCAACCAGACGAACGCCGGCTCAGCCGTGGCCGAGTACCACATTCTCCCGGGTCTCTGGTTCTCATCTAATCTCACCACCCTGCCGGCCCTCGCGTCCCTCCAGACGTACGCATCCGGGCTCAACATGACGCTCGTCAGCCCCGGCTCGCTCACCTTCGCGACCTCGTCCGTCTCCACCACGGCCATCCGCATCCTCCAGCCCGATATCCTCTTCGACGCTGGCGTCATCCACGTCGTCGACTCCTTCCTCATGCCGAACCTCACCGGACTGAACTTACCACTTCCGGCCCCGACGCAGATCTACCCGCAGGGATACACGGCGCCCACCATCGCCCCCGGTGTCTCGACACCGGATGAGTACGGCCACGACTTCCCCATCGGGGCCGTGGTCGGCTGCGTGTTGGGCGGAATCGTCGTCGTCTGCATCCTTGCGGGGCTGTTCTGCTTGATCAGGCGACGGAGGAGGATTGTTAAGCATCAGAGGGAGCTGGCGAGGATCAGGAAGGAGGAGGAGGAGGCAGCCGCGTCGGCTGGCGCCGTCAACGAGGTGGACTCGGCGGACATGAGGCAGGTGGACAGTAAGAGAGTCAGCGTTAAGTTTGCGGATGGCGGGGTGGAGGTGGAGGATGAGGAAGAGGAGGACGAGGACGACGACGACGAAGAGGATGAGGATGATGAGGAAGACGAGGTCGTTGCGGCCGTTGACGGCAAGGTTCCTGACGATGGGAAGAAGGCGCGCCCGTCGTCGCAGCAGGCCAAGACGGAGCGCGAGCGCATAATTGAGTTCCGCCGATCTCAGTGGTCCGACCGCGAGTCTCGGCGCAACTCGAAGGATTCTTCTTCCGCTGGAAGATCCTCTAACCCCCCAACACCGCTACCGCGGTATAGCGGCGACCAGCGCCGCGGAAGCCAGGCGTCTCTATCGGTCGAGTCCGCTACGGACAGCCCTCAGAACAAGCGACGATCCACCCCCGCGTCGGCAGCAGCGGACAAGCGCAAGTCGACGCACACGATCGCCTCGACGACGTCAGCCGGTGCACCACCGTCGAGCCCCTCGTTGCCAGTAACGGACCCGACGCAGCAGAAGAAGGAGAACGTCCGGAACTCGTGGTGGAGCAACACGGGCGTGTCCGCGACGCCAATTGCGGACCCGGCCGTCGCCGAAGCCCAGAGGAAGCGGGAGCAGGATCGAAAGTCGTGGTTCTCGGGCATATCCGAGACGGACGACTTTTACGGCATTGGCAAAACACCCGGGCTTGCATCCCCTGGCGCCAACCCGCGCTCCAGCATCAGCAGCGCCGCCGCTGCCAACGCAAAGCGCCTCAGCACGGCGTCGTCACTCACCTCGCCCGCGATCTTGGACCCCAAGGAACAACGTCGCGAGAGCGTCCGCAACTCCTGGTGGTCCAACACCGGCGTCTCGGCCAACCCCGTTGCGGACCCGGCCGTCGCCGAGGCCCAGGCCCGACGTGAGTCCCAGCGGCGGTCATGGTGGTCCGGCTCGGAGGACCTCGAAAACTTCTCCTCGAGCCCTCCACCGCCACCCGTTCCGCCCATGCATCCGGGCACACCGCCACCGCCAGCCATGCCGTCCGACCCCCGCCGGAAGTCGTCGAACCGCCTCAGCGGGTCCGCCGCGTCGTATTTCACCGATATACCTGGTGGGCACGGGCACGCGACGGCGACGTCCAGCCCCGTCGACATCCGGCGCATCAGCGGGTCTGCGAGAACGTCGGGAGTCGCGTGGTGGGCCAACCCTGGCGCCTCACCCCCAACGTCGTACAACACACCGCTGTCGACGTCCCCGCAGCCGATGTCGAACCACGCGGGCCCGACGCGCGCGTCACCCCCGAGCCCGCCGCTCCCGCCCATGATGGCGCGCAGGCAGGGGTCCGCGTCCTCGCGGACGTCGCGATCGAGGTCGGGCGACGATATCAACGGGGGAGGCACTGCGCTGGTCGGTTTGGGGCTAGGATTGAGCGCGCCGGCCATCACGACGACGGCGCCGACGGTCGAGAGGCGGCGGAGCAGGAGGACGGAGCTGGTGCTCAGCGCGGAGATTTTGGAGGAGGAGGACGCGAGGATGGAGGCGAGCGCCGCGATAGCGGTGGCTGCAACGTCGCCTGTGCCTGTGCCCGTGCCGGCAGAGGTTGGCGGGAGTGCGTTGGCGTTTTTGGTTGGGGGTGAGGAAGAGGCGGCGGCGAGGGAGGAGGAGGACGAGGAGTTTACGATGCCAGCTCCGCCTGCGGTTTAATCTATGGCGTCGGACAAGTTCACTATTTCCTTGTTGCTGTTACTGTTCGTTTGTCGCCGTTAGAATACCGTTGCCATTTTCTTGATATGCGGGCGCAGTGCACCGTTGCTGTGATATCCGTGCTCCCTCTTGATCTTTACTGGAAGCTTGAGTGATCAGTCTGATACTGATATCGTTTTTTTGCGTATTTATGTTTACAATCAGCTTCTTATTTTGCTGAATCGCGAGTGACAATTATTGCCTTGTTCTTCATCGTAGAATCCATAAATGATAGGCATACAAATAAACTTTACATGAGACCTATGGATGTCCGCAGAAGAAATTGACATATATTGATTGCAATCACTTGTTAAAGAGGTGACACACTACAAATATCTTGTACGCCGATAGTAGAATATTTCACAATACGAATAATTATAAAGAGACTCATGGAGAGCCTATCAAGGATTGGGTAACGTAAATCACAATGCAGCCATCAGAAGGTTACATCGCCATTGCTAAAATAAACGAAAGATAGCTCTCATCCCATCAGCCCAAATAGTCTCCCCAACCTGTGCGAGAGCGCCCCGCCGGACACCATCACCCTCATATTCCCGCTCTCCACCTTCTCATCCGGTACAACGACCTCATTCAAGTCCACATCCACCATCTCGTCCATATCCACCGGCGAACCGAATCCCTCGTCAGCGGTTTCCTCCGTCCCTTTGTCCCCGACGATCGAGATCTCGACCTTGACTTTAGCCGGCTCCCCCTTCTTGATCGTCACGACCCTCCGGACTTTGCTTACCACCATCCGACCTTCCTCTTCCTCGTCGTCGTCGTCGCTATCATCGTCCGATGCTTTGGCGAAGCGGGTAAAGTCTATCACGGGTCCTGGAACCGCTCCGCCTTGTTCCACGTCGGCCGGGGTAGGACATACCGTCGCCTCCGATCCGCGTCGGACGCCGTCGCTCGTCGGTCCCATAACGGTCTCATCCGAGCCACGCCGACCGTCGCTCCGCGGCAGCATCAACAGGTGAGGCTTTAAAATATCGTGGTCCTCTGCCTCATCGCAGGGCGCAGCCTCATCGCCGTCTGACGCGTACATGGCGTAGATCGGGATGGTGGCGCCGTCTACCGAGTCCTCGCGGGGTGGCGGTGTAGTCCGTACGGTGGTGCGTCGCCGCGGAGAGGTGCGGTAGGGGACCCAGTGGTCTATTAAGTATTCCTCGATGATGGTCCCTTCCTCCTCGACTGCGTCATCCGCTACATCATCGGTCGCCGGTGTCGGTGTACCACTACACGCAACGTCGCTGGGATTCGGCATCTGCAGCTCAAATGTGATGACCGCTTCACCTATTGGCTGCCCCTTTACTCCCTCCTGCGCCTCCGCAACCTCCTCCTCAACGGCCGACACGGGCTTTGTCGCCTTAGCCTCTTCCCTAACCCTCCACTCCTCCAATAGCGTCTCCATATTCATCACCGTGCTTCGCCTCAAATCCTCCCTCCTCGACCCTCCGCTCGTCCCCGGCAGCAGCTCGCCCAATTCCGACACGAGTTCCGCGTACGTCTCCAGCAGCACCTCCCTCGCGGGTCTTCTCCGGCCTTTAACGGTCTTGACGCGCCTCGTCATCCGCCGACCGATAGTCGCGGCCGTCACCACGGTCGCGATGGATGGCATTTGTGGTGTGGGCGGGAGTTTGCGGCGGACGACGTAGGGGACTGTGGTTGCGGAGAGCTGGATCGCGTCTTCTAAGGGCTCGAGCACCATGGGTACAGGCGCGACGCGATCTTCGCCGTTCAAAGTGAAGGAGAAGCCCGAGCTCGATGATTCGGACGAGGCGGAAGACGTGGAAAACGACCGTGCGACGTTATCCCCCGTCCTCGAGCGCCCCGCCTTGAACCTCCCATCCGCGCCGCGCTGACGCAACCGGTTCACGTTGTCCGTCTCCTCTGACGCTGCTGTCTCATTATCGACGCTCTCCTCTTCGGCCCCGACGCTGTACACGGAGCTGAACGAGTCCAACCGCTTCAGGAGATGGCTGTAGTCCTGCCTTCGGGTATTGTTCCTGATGCCCGAGTTGACGCGGTGGACGGATCGGCGCATGCGGCGAACGACGATGGGGATGGGTGAGGCAGAGCTGAAGGAAGATGGGGTAGGGTACCACGTGGCGTCGTCTTCGTCTTCGGTGGGTAGCGAGGAGGTCATCGCGGCGGCGGGTATGGAGCTTGGGCCTTCGGGTTCGGGCGTTTCGGACTTTGGGCCGGGTTTTGCGGTGATGATGTTGGAGGGATGCGGGGCTTTGGGCTTGACTAATGGTAAGGCCGTCGTGGCAGATGCCTGCCGTTTCTCCTTCAAATCTCTAGGGAGGCAGGCGGTCTCCCACGGCGTGACGTCAGATGCCCTCTCCCAAAGTATGGCGTCCGAAAGTTTGGGCCTGGACGAGGGTGTGGGCGAAGGTGTGGGTGACGGCATGGCGGGGTGCGGCCGTAGCTTCCCGTCCAGGATCCGGTTCGTTGTGAGATGGATCGACTTAGTCTCCTCCAGATCCTTCAGGACATCCTGCCTAGAGTAACCAGGGAATAGGGCGAGCAGCTGGTCAGTCCATTGAGTCATTTGCTCAAGCGTGAGCACGGGAGGAACGCCTCCGTCGTTACAACTGACGTCCGACGGGAGGGCGAAGATGTTCCCAGCCGACTTGGAGCGGGTGTGCATCCCGTTGGAGGGCGCCATGGAGGGCATCGACCGTTTCTTCCCTGGTTGCCGCGGAGACTGCTGCTGAGCCTGAGGCGATGGCAGGGAAGCACCGGGGCTAGCCAGAATCGGCGAGCTGGAGGACATGAGGCGCTGGAAGAAGGACCTCGGCCGGGCGCTCGGCGATGTCGGGCGCGGGGAATGCATTGAGTCCAGCGACGACCTGATCGGCGAGCCGGTGATAGAGTCGGCGGAGGGGAGAAGTTGCGGCCGGGATCCCCCCTGGGAGTATCGCGGGAGCGCCGGGGATGCAGCTGGGGCTGTCGCGGGGCCTGTTGGCGCTGACGATGCCATGGCAGCGGCAAGGGCTGCAAAAGTAGTACTCTGTCAATAATGGCTTGAATACCAGCCAGCTACCAACCTTGACCTTGCCGGCGTGGCGTCCTCAGCCCCATCCCGGCGGCTGTGGTGGCGACCCCAGCCGAGCCGGTCGAGAACCGCTTCTCGGCGACGACGGGCCCGGCGGTGTTGGCGCACGGCGTTGAAGTGGCGGGCGGAGAGATGTTCCACCGGAAGAGAGAGGCGTGCCTCGGGGCCTTCCTGGACGGGACGTCGTCGTTCAACCACTCGGCGTCGGAGGAGTCAATGGGGTCGATGGAGGAGACGCCTCTGTCACGCCTGTCGCGCTGGTGGCCGCACTGAGGCGACGAGGACCGTCGGAGTCGCGGGATTGCTGCAACAGTCATGGAGTCCAGATGTTGGGGGATTGCAGGTTGGCTGCCGCATGCAAGGAAAGGTGGGGGAGACTGAGTAGGCAGATCGCGCAAAGGATACCGAGGCGGGGGTGGTTGAGGTGGCTCGGCTGATTACGTTCAGAGTTCAGCTACGATCTCGTCGACTCGTCAAGCCGCAAAAAGGATGCCAGCGCAAGCACACAATGCCGCGATGGGAAGTAGCAGTGAAGTGAGGAACGGAATCGATGCCGGACGATATCGTGGCTTGCTGGGGCGGAGAGGGGCTAAATACCGAAATAATGCGGATGGAAAAAGACCAAGACACCACCTTACTAATGACACTATCCGACGTAAATATCTAACGGCTATCCCCTCAATGGCATCAGAGCCAGAGGCAGAGCATGCTACAAATGTGACGACCGCCAATACATCCTCTCCCCCCAACTATCACCATTGCTTCCCCACCACATGCTTACCTGTATCATGTTCGTAATTTGGGTGGAAATCGGATTCACCCGGTTTTTATGGTCAGGCATTCAGAAGTATAGGAGAGAGTTAATCAGGTAAACTGCAGCTTCACTATTGATCAAGTCCGTGATAGTGGTCTTGGTCTGTCAGGCGGAACGCAATATCACGTATACGTGACCGAAAGTAATAATTACACCTGATGGTCCTTAGACCATACCAAAGGGAATACATAAAATAATGGAGTCTTACCTTGGGAAAGATGGTTTGGAAAAGAGTTAATACAGCAAGATTATCCGAACATTCAGCTACTCTTTTTAGGTTTCGGGCAAATGTCTCGATGAGCCTGCAAATGGACGAACTTGATGGAAGGACTTTTATAGCTTTTAAAGCATGTAACCCTGTCAATGTTACAGTACGTCCATTCCCTCGGCCAATCGCTAGCCATGAGCGCACGCTCAGGCTGCCCATATATATACATATACATCGCCTATCGAACTTCAGAATACCTTGCATTGACTCTCGATAACCGCAGTGTGATGGAATATTCAGCTAAAGCGTCATAGATAGTGGTGCGAACAATGTGTGTGTTCTTACCTGTGAGCCAACTTCAGTTTGTTGTTGGGGAGAAATGTATCCCGAAACAATCCACGTTGATCATGGCCGAGGAAATTCGCGGTTAAGGATTCTCGGCATTGCGTATATAAGTTTTATGATTGGCAAAAAGTGAATTCTATGTTCCAGAAGCCTTAATTGTCGAAGGACTTGATAAGGTTCTAATTGGTACTACAAAGATTGAACAGATCGCCGACGGGGGAGAAACTGGAGAATACTCATAGTTAGTCGAAGAAGGGCTGACACGTCGATTACTTTATATAGTATGGCCAAATGAAGTGGGCTTAACCGACACATTTGAGGGTGAGATCCTCTCAAATGTTTCCCTTTGTTTGGGACGTTCGGCAAACCGGTTGTGGGAACCCGTCATAGGGTTGTGCCAATGTCAAAATTCCGTAGCGTCCGAGAGATGAGTTACAAATGAATTCAGGAACATGATGAGTCCTGGCAACGACCTTTATGACCTCCTTTTCTTGAATATAGAAAAATACGACCCTAGTCGCTACCGTTACATCTTCCATTATTAACTTGGATTGACGGGTGGTGGAAGATTTAGTTCGGTCGGGAGATTTTACAAGGCGGAATCCTCTAGATGTAGGACAATTCAATAAATCCCAAGATATCACATAACTTCCATAGATGAAGTGCCATTAAGAGGGCCCGAAATCACGATAGTATCGATGGCGATATTGCCAGATGTTGTAACAGCAGGAATTCGCTCTAACACTGACCTGCGTGCTGATCTCGTAGAAATGGTGATAATTGGAGAGTGG
>JADGJL010001083.1:0-10373 GCA_027600665.1 Irineochytrium annulatum | reverse complement strand
CCACCAGAGGTCTTCCTCGAGAACGTTATTCGGGACGCTGTCACATACACGGAACACGCGAAGCGCAAGACCGTCACCTCGCTCGACGTTGTGTACGCGCTCAAGCGGCAGGGCAGGACCATCTACGGTTTCGGTGGTTGATGCGGGTCTCTAAGTCGGGTTTCGTGGTGTCGCGGGTGTTCCGGTTGTTAGATAGACATTGCTGTTCAAATCGTATATAGTCTCACAATATATTTATTGTTGCATATGAATTTTCGCGCATCGTTCATGACTTCTGACTCGTGCGATGGCAATGTCGCGAAGACCTTTGCGTAACTTAAATTACTAGTTTCTGTCTCAAACCTATTTCGTCGCCATCACTGCCCACAAAGAACTGTTAAGGACGCTCGCTCTGACGATAGATTACAAAGTGGCCGGCTGCACTTTCTCACCAACGCTGCGGTCGCTTTCGTATCGAGGACACCATAAGTAACAGCGAGCTCAAACAGTTGTAACGCACAATCATATTAACATCCTTAAAAGGAAACGGAATGAGGCAAAGACGCTTTGAGCGAATCGTTGGCAGATAATAAAAGAAAACTAATTGAAATGCATAGAACAGAACAGCATAAAGTGTACCACCGTATCACTCATGCACGTTTCACTACCCTCATCGGCAGCCCACCCGCCATCATCAGCGTGAGCGCGAGCGCCGGCCTTGGGTTTTTCTCCTTATGCTCCGTCGCCTCAAAGTCGAACTTATTGCAGAGCGCCACGAGCGTCATGACGGCCTCGACCATGGCCATCTGCTGACCCAGGCACACCCTCGGCCCGGCGTTAAAGGCCGTGAAAAGGAACGGGCTGACGCGCTTCACGTTGCCGGCCTCGTCGATCCAGCGCTCGGGGCGGAAAATTGTGGCGTCGTCGCCCCAGAGGGAAGTTTGGCGGCCCATGGCGTAGGGAAACCAGTTCACCTCCGTGTTAGCGGGAAGGACGATGCCGCCAGGGAGGACATCCTGAATATATCGGTAATTGGTCAATTAATGGCCATTTTGAAGAAGGAAAGAAGATCCTCACCTCCTTGATCGAGTGCTTGACGTTCGCAGGCACGCTCGGGTAGAGCCTGAGAGCCTCCAAGAAGACGGCGTTCGTATACTTAAGGCTCTTGATGCCGTCAAAGGTCGGCACCTTGCCGTCTGTAACCTCGGACGACTCTGTGCGGATCTTCTCGACGATCGCGGGCTGGCGGGAGAGCTCTAGAATGCACCAGCTGAGCGCCTGAGCAGTCGTGTCCCTACCGGCCTGGACCGAACGTTAGCAAGACGGGCGGAAAGTCATATAAGGCGTCCGTACCAGGATCATGTTCAGCAACACGTCCCTCAGCTGCCTGTCCGTCAAATGTCCGGCGCCATCCTCCCCAGCCGCCGCACCTCCCAGCTGGCTTTCCTCAACCTGCATGAACAAATCCAACAAATCCTTGACCTCCTTCTCCTCCGCCTTTCCCTCCGCCTTCCCATTCTCTGTCGCCTCGGCCCCGTCAACGCTCTTCGGCGCCACATAGTCCCCCAACCCCTTCTTCGCGATCCTCTTCTCCTCCCTCCGCGCCCGGATCCGCTCGAGCGCGAACGAGTCGATGGTGCCGAGGTACTTCTTCATGGCGGCGCGGGTGCCGTCGAGAGGCTCGGTCCACTCCCAGAGCATGTTGGGGAAGCGGACGAGGGAGATGGAAGTCACGGCGTCGAAAGCGACAGCGAAGTCCGGAGCGGTATCGGGCGCGTCGAGGCAGTGAAGGTCAGCGCCGAAGCCGATCTTGCCAAACCTTTTTTGAGAAAGAGGTTAGTCTCAAGGAGAAGTTGGCTCCGAACTTTTGCTCTCCCAACACAACCACTTACGTATCCAACGTGAAAGCGTGAAGATACTTGTGCAGATCAATCACCCTCCCCGCCTCCGCTGCCTCGTTCAGCCTCATGACGAGGTTACCCAAATCCTCCATAACGACCCTCTGCACCACTTCCCGGAAGCGCTTCCCGGTGAAGATGTTGCTCGAGATCTTCCGCTGGACGCGCCACACATCGCCGTCACTGTTAAATATGCCTACACCCAAGAGGTCCCGCAGAATGTAGTTGAAGTGGTCGCCCTTAACGAAATTTTCGAAGTTGGCTGGGGTTGCAAAGGTTAGCGGCGTCGATTCACCAGGCAGCTTCAGATTCATGAAAACTTACTCTTCAGGATATGCTCGACGACGGCCGGGTCAACGGTACAAAAGACGTCGGTTTTCGTAAACGAAGGGATGGTCATGACCCTATGATCAAAAAAGGATCAGCATTCATTCCTCCGCGACTAGCTGCAACTCACCAGTTGGGTCCCAGTTCCTTAGATAGCCTGTACCAATATTCATGCCGGTCCAACAGGTTGGCCAAAATGGCTGAAGTAACTGATCAGCACCCAGAACCACCAGAAGGGAAATCCCGATCGGCATGCCCCCCCGCATGCGATCATCCACGCCATGGCTTTTCCAGAGCGACCAGATGAATACCCACAAGGATGGTTGCCGAGCACGGGGTACGGAGGCGGCTGAGGCACCTTGACGCGGGACTTGCGCGTGCGAACGTGGAGGTAGGCGACGGCGGCCAAGAGCGCGGCGCCGGCCCCGACGGCGACCACCGAGATGACTCTGCTCGTCCTTCCCATCTCTGGCTGGATTGGAGGGCTTCTTTGATCAGCGACTGAGGCCTTTTGTCATGTAAAGACCCTGTGTTCCCACGAGACAATTCCACAGGTTCGGGCAAAATCGTGCAGGAGTGACCGGCATGGAGAGGTCGGGACGCGGCGGAGAAAATACTCTGCCGTCGAGCCGCGCGGCGTGATTGGAGGTATGGCGGCAGGTGGACAAGCCAGGATAAATGGGGAAGCCGATCGCCGACGGAGGCATCCGCGCCAACTTCTTATGCCTTGGCAGATATACCTGCACAGCGGGTGTTGGTATGTTGGTTACGGTGAAAACGGGGGCATGATCGTTCACCATGCCCATCTCGTCTGACATTCCTTTGTCTTGGGTTCCCGCTAATCGTGACCGAAGCCTTTATTATTATACCGCGATCAACCCTTGACTTCATTCAAGATGCGGCCAACTAGTGAAGACAGACGTTGGAATACAAAGGAGAAAAAAGGACTTTTAATCTTTGTACTTAATATTACCAGCGCGCGCGTAAGGGCGGGAAAAAAGGAGGTTGCCTCAAGCCTGTATTCTTACAGTAATTGACGTTTCGAGACTTCACTTGTCCGGAAGGTTGGATCTCGGAAGATGAAGAAAACGAGCTGACGAACTGATATCATCCGAGGATAGGAAGAGAAGCCTAATAAAAAGGAGACTTCTGCACGACGTGGGGTATGCAGGTGAAAAAAAAAATATAATCAGACGTTTTCTTTTCAGCTGTCTAATGGCTATTCACTCGACAAAACTGAGGACCTAAGGCAGTGACAACACTCATGTCGCGTTCCCAAGGCGATTAACGACGACAGCGAGGCCGCGGAGGCGACGAGGAGCTCCAACGAGACCGCCAGCGAGATGCCGAGGTTGACAAGGAGCAACACGGAATGGCCGCGTCGCTCGACATGCCTCAAGGAGAAGTCAGCCATACGATGAATGCCTCGTTTCAAATGATGATGAGGTTGCCGTCGTCGCGGCCTGGACTGGGGGAAGCGAACCTTCACACCGATCCAAGAGCCGCAGCCATGCCTATGTCGACCGCGACGGCCGCGGAGGAGCCTGGTGCCATCATCACCCCGACTTTCCCCACCGCCGTCGCGCATCCGCACCTGACCACTATGGATTTGGTTCAGCCGCAGCCCGAGATCCTTCCTCCGGCGCTTACGCAACAACACCTCTTTACCGCGACCCCCTCGGATCCTTTTGGCCTTGTCGCGACTCCCTATCAATTAATGGGAGAACATCAAGACCCGGCCGCGGCGGCCTCGCGTTCCAGCCCACAGGGCAAATAGTTGTCAACCGGCAGGCGCCATTTGAGTGGATCGATATCGGGTGTGGGAGGAATGAAGAACAGTTCCAGGAGCAGCGGCTAGCGGTGGGAAGAACTAACATGCAGTCTCACCAGTGTGGCCATGTATTTATGGGGCTTAAGTAAAATAATTAGATGAACAGAGAATAGTGGAAGGTGAAGGCGTCAAAGTTGCGAGATGCAGACAGTGCGCATCGCGACCGTTGTCCTGGCGACTGCCGTTGGCCTTGTCATCGTCTTGCATTCGATCCCTCGGTGGCCGCAACGGCCACGGCGGCGGGTCGCCTACGCGTCCAACGCCGCTGGCAAGCGTACACTCGCATCTCTCCCGCCAGAAATTCATCTCCTGATCGCTGGCTGGCTTAGCGTCGAAGACCTGCGTTACCTGGCGTCCACCTGCCATGACTTTAAGGCGATTGTCCGGACCCCGACTCTTTGGAGGACATTGGCTGTGCGCCGGTTCGGCAAGGTGTGGCGTCTGGGTCTCAAATTAGCCTCCTCACGATGTTCCTACCTGGTAGGAAAGACTGACGACGCTCGCTTGTGGAAGGGACTTTTCACCTGAACTTTACGGCGCGCTCGAGCGACGGACGCAACTCGCTCTTGCGGCCGAGCTGGAGATCACGATCTGGGATTCTATGTCTGGAACGGCGCCAGTCTCGCCTGAGTTTGAAGAGATATCGGGCAGGTTTGTTGGGACTCGTCGTCTTTCCCTTCTGCACGTCGTCTTACTGGCCATTAAATGCTTCCCTTGATACCCTTAGCATCAGCCCCAAAGCTGTCGTCTTCCACCCTCACATGTTGGCCTTTTACTCTTTCGCGCACTTTAAGGACCTGATGCCGGGTATATACATCCCGTTTTTCCGCATCCGCCTCGGCATCCCGGCACGGAGTATCGCGTCATGGCGCTTCACCTGCAGGGTCGAAGACAGACCCTACGAAGATGGCCTAAAGTTCCGAACTGTTAAAGGGCTCGGCCGGGAGCCGCCGTTGGGTTTCGGAGGCGTCACCGAAAGGCCGTGGCTTGCAGTCCAGCTCGACCGCATCGCGGTAGAGGAGGGTAATGTCGTGGTCACCCTAGCGATTTTTGACATGGCCTTGGGATCTGCGGGTACCGTTGCGGTCGATTTGATGGGGCTGGAGATGGTATAGCGCGGGAAATTGATTGCGAGATATGCGACGGAACGGAGGATTTGCGCTGATCGTTTTAAAAGAAAACAATGCCCTGCGACACGCGATGGTTTGTCCGCCTGCCCTTAGTAGGCTTAGGCGCGAAGGTATCATGTCCGGCTGAGGCGGGTCTGCGAGCACTCTTCTTGCAGCTTTTGGTGTGACTTAATGTAGTATAAGTAGATAGATGCTCTTAACGACGACAATCAGAATTACTACAATATTCAGGTGCAGGCCGTCAAATTGTCGAGTTCACCATTCCACGAGCCCCCTGGCCGCCAACCGTTGCTATGCGGACGGTGCAGATGGCAACCCTCGTTCTGGCCGCTGCCGTTGGAGTCGCTGTCGTTCTGTATACAATCCCTCGGCGGCCGCGGCGGCAAATCGTCGCGGCATTCATCTCGACCAGCAAAACCGGGCTCGCAGCGCTGCCGCCCGAGCTCCATCTCCGGATCGCCGCTTGGCTCGATGAGGTGCCTGATTTGCGTCGCCTAGCGTCCACTTGCCGTGATTTCAGCGCGATCGTCCGGTCGCCGTCCCTCTGGAGGACGCTGGCAGTGCGTCGGTTTGGGAAGGTTCGGCCGGCCGTTACTGGGCTACGCCATCTGCTTCTTAAGAATTGCCTTGGCAGGAAAGACTCCTGCAGCTGGTGGAGGGGCTCGAGGACCTTGGACCGGCAAGACTCTACATGGCGCTCGAGCGACGGACGCGCCTCGCAATTGCGGCCGAGCTCGAGATCACGATCTTCGACGCTATGTCTGGAGCGCCGCCGATCTCGACCGTGTTTGAAGAAATATCTGGCAGGTTTGTTGGAACTCGTCGTCTTTCCCTTTAGCCCATCTGTCTTACTGGATATGAATGCAACCCTTGTTACCGTCAGCATCAGCCCCAAACCCGTCGTCTTCCACCCTCACATGTGGGCCTTCCTTTCTCACGCGCACTTTAAGGACCTCAAGCCGGGCACATACATCCCCTACTTCCGCATTCGCCTCGGCTTCCCGGCCCGGAGCATCTCGTCATGGCACTTCACCTGCACGGTCTTAGACAGACCCTACGAACCCGGCCTAAAATTCCCACATTTTGAAAGGCTCGGCCGGGAGCTGCCATTGGGATTTGGAGGCGTCCTCGTGAGGCCGTGGGTTGTGGTCCGGCTCGACCCGGTTACGGTGGAGGAGGATAATGTTGACGTGTCCTTAGGAATTTTTGATACGTCCTCGAGATCTGCGGGGACCATTGCGGTCGATGTGTTTGGGCTGGAGAAGGCATAGCGCTGGTTTCTATTGCGAGATTTGCGACGGAGCGGAAGATTTGCGCTGGTCGTTTGGAAAAAAGCAATGCCCCTGCGTCACGCGATCATTTTGTTCGCTTCCCCTCAGCGCGAAGGGATCTTGTGAGCTTAGTCGGGGTTTACAAGTGCTCTTCTTGCCTCCCCTGCGACGCTGTTATATGGCTTGTCACGCTCACCTTGGGAATTTGCAGCTTTTGGTATACTTCATGTTGTTACGAGCAGATAGATACGCTGACTACGATTAGACTTTGATACAAACATTCAGCCTTGGGCCGTCAAATTCCAGCATGCGGACGGTGCCAGTTGTAACTTTCGTCCTCGCCGCTGCCGTTGGAGTCGCTGTCGTCCTGTATACAATCTCTCCGCGGCGTCGGCGGCGAATCGTCACCGCATTCATCGCCACGAGCAAGACCGGGCTCGCAGCGCTGCCGCCCGAGCTCCAGCTCCGGATCGCCGCTTGGCTCGATGCGGTGCCTGATTTGCGTCGCCTAGCGTCCACTTGCCGTGCTTTTAGCGCGATCGTCCGGTCGCCGTCCCTCTGGAGGACGCTGGCAGCGTCGGTTTGGCAAGGTTCGGCCGGCCATTACTGGGCTACGCTACCTGTTATCTGCTTCTTACGAATTGCCTCGGCAGGGAAGACTCCTGCAGTTGGCGGAAGTGCTCGAAGACCTTGACTCTGCGGGACTTTACATCGCGCACGAGCGACGGACGCGCCTCGTTCTTGCGGCTGAGCTCGACATCAGGTTCGTGAATCACATGCCCAGTATGTCACCGAGAATTTCAAAGGTGTTTGAAAAGATCTCCGGCAGGTTCGTTGTTCTTTCCCTAGTTTTGTTCGTTTCTTAATCGCAATACGGGTGGTAATCCAGCATCAGCCCCGAACCCGCCATTTTCCTCCCACACATGTGGGCATTCTTCGCTTTCGCACACTTCAACGACGTGAAGCCCGGCACCTACATTCCTTATTTCCGCATCCGGTTGGGTTTCCCAGCCCGGAGCATCGCCTCCTGGCAGTTTTCGTGCATGGTCACGGACAGGCCGTACTATGACATCAGCAGCGCCCTCGGGGGTATAGAGTTGACACGTGTGGAGAAGCTTGGCCGGAAGCTCCCGGTGGGTTTTGGAGGCGTTATCACGCGGCCGTGGGTCACGGTCAAGCTCGACCCGATCACAGTTGACCCCATGGAGGATGGCGTCACGGTATTGCTTAGAATAATGGATACCTTCACGCGGTCTTCTGGGACCGTTGCGGTCGATGTGATGGGGTTGGAGGAGATTTAGCGGCAGCAAAAACTGGTCGATGAGATGTTTAAGAAACTATTACGACGCGTCCGAGCAAGGGTTGCTACCACTACGAAGGAGCTCGAGGGAGCAATGACTTCGGAGCGGCCGGTAGTTGCGCATCGAGGAGTTTGGAAGCTGGAAGCTGCGTAATTGAACAGCAAGCCTAGGGGTCTCGAGCTTCATCGTGCATGACCGGACGTTGCCATCCCGTCCCTATTTCATCTTCACGTTTTGTCACCCGATTATTTTGGGTTGCGTCGTGTAGATTTGTATTTGCGTCTTTGTCGTTTTTCGCTGCGCTGTAAAGTCATGGTATCAAACATCAGATTTATTGATTCACTTGTGTTGCCGGTGTAGCGTTTAATCAGTTGAGCACATGGCTTTGTTATAAATCATGCATCATATTGAAGTGTTAAAATATCGGGCATCTGCTACGTCGTTGCTTTGACATGAAATATGCACAGCGACGGGCCGGGCAAGGCCATGTCCGCGTTGATCGGCGGGACTTGCCAGTTGAGATAGCAGGATGGGGCGAGCCTTCGGGAACCTCAACAATTGGAATCCGTTTAAACGCGTCGTTCTCCATGCAGGTTTTTGCTTGTGTCTGCAAAAACATCCAAAACAGAAGGAATTGACCTCCGCCGCACATCGCCAGATCCCCGCCAACGCGAAGCGCCAGGAGCGATCAGGAGCACCTTCCAGGTCATAACTGGTCCCGGCGTGAATACGAGCCGTCATCCTGTCGCGATCGCCGCCTCATCCGCCGGCGACTTCCCGCAGAGATCGTTGTGGTCGATTAACTGATTGCGGCCCCCCATTCGAAGATCGCCTGGTTGGCTACGGATTACATCATGACCTCCCTCCTTCTCGACACCGCCAAACTGGGCTCATCTGGCGCGCCGCTCGAGGCCGACGACCCCTCGACGCCTCTCAGCCCGTCGTCCCTCGCGCGCCTGCAGCAACTCCGCCTCGAGCTCCGCGCGCACGACGCCCTCATGGCTCGCGCGGACGCAGAGCTGCGAGACGGGATGCAGCGCATCGAACGAAGGCTGGGCGAGGGCGACGCGGAGGACGTGGAGGCAGCGCGGAAGGCGCTGGAGGACATCAGAGTCAGGGAACGGGAGGACGAGGCGCGGAGGATTGAGGAGCTGGAGGCCGAGATCGAAAAGGGGAGGAGGGATTCGGAACGGAGGAGGAGAGAGAGGATCGAGAACGCTCTGGGTGGAGGCAGCGTGACAGGGAGTGGGAGGGCGTCGCCTTCGTTGAACGAGCCCACGGGGCCGACCGGTCCTGGGCTGCCGAGGGTAAGGTCGGATGCGTCAATCGTGTCGTCGGGCTCGACGTCGGAGCGGCGGCGGGGTTTGCCGCATGTGCCTTCGGATGGGTCGTTGGCTTCGTCGGCATCCACCGCGGGGGCTGGGACGAGGTACATGGCGCCGACTTTGTTGAGCTCGTCGCGGAGGGGCAGCACAAGTGATTTAGTGTCGGTCGGCGCTGACGCGGAGGGCCAAGCAGGAAATGGAGAGACTGAGGTGGAGCTGGCAAAGTTTATGGAGGAGAGGAGGAACAAGAGGCTATCGAGACAGGGGAGGCAGGAGGAGATTGATGGCAGGAGGAGGTCCTGGATCGTGTCTCCTACGGAAGCGGCCGGAGCAGAACACCCTGCCGTGACGCAAGCTGTTGAGAAGGCAAAAGCGGAGGCGGCGAAGGACGGAGAGAAGGCGAAAGTGGAGACGGGGAAGGACATCGAGCAGAAGAAGACGCAGGGCATTGAGGAGGGGGAAGTGGTTGTTGGGCTTGTGGCAAAGTTGAAGGCGCAGAGGGAGTCGTCACCGAACAAGGATTCAGCCGTTTCCCTTCCCCAGAAGGTTTGAACGCACTTTTATCTCAATATATTTATTCTGACCCCCCGACATGGCTCGTAAACAGCCTACGAATAATGAACGCCTTCCTTTTCGCGGCCCACACGCTCGCGTCGCCTCCACCACCTCCCCGACCGTCGCGGCAGCGCAGGTGACTCTCAAGCCGCTCTCAGACGCGCCGCGTCCTCGTCCGCTGACGGCCAAGTCCGTCCCATTACCGTCCGCTGACGCGTCGACGAACCCTACGCCGGATTCCCCGCGCACGACGTCCTCCAGCGTCCGCGACCTGATCGCCAAGGCTCTGAAGCGGGACGACGACGCTAAACGCGTCGTCGTAGCCTCCCCGTCTAACTCGACCGACGCCCTTAATATCGACTTTGCATCCCCAACTGCCTCCCCGACAAAGTCCTTCAGATCCCTGAGTGGCAGTCTCGGCAGCCTCGCGAGCCTGGCGTTGACGCCGGGCATGCCGCCGCGTAGGCCGACGCGGGAAGGCATCACGCTGTTCCGGGTCAAGGGCCGTAGGAGGCTGTATTTCACGCCCGTCACCGTGGGCGACATCAATTCCGGGGATGTGTTTATATTGGAGTGCCCACATGCGGTTTCGACGAGGCTCATCGTGTGGGTGGGCAGTGAGAGCGGGAGGGTGAAGAAGGCGAAGGGGTTGGAGGTCGCAAATCGGCTGAGGGAGAGGGAGTGGAAGTCTCGGCAGCCTCGCGAGCCTGGCGTTGACGCCGGGCATGCCGCCGCGTAGGCCGACGCGGGAAGGCA
>JADGJL010001082.1:0-10388 GCA_027600665.1 Irineochytrium annulatum | reverse complement strand
GCCATAGGCATTCTCGGATGGTTGTAGTACAGGCGAAAGATTGTTTATTTACTTTCTTGCATTGACGGGATGGTGTCAATAAAAATGGGTGGGCTCAAAGTTTGTATTTGTGGAGAACAACGGGATGAAAATCAAGTTTAAAGAAAGGGACCACCCTAAGTTTAAGCGACTTTACGAAAGGATATGCTTGTGTGTGTTCAACATTGCGTTGTGGCGTCAAGCCGGGCGTCTAAGGAGTCTTGATTGAGTCTTAGCACGAGGGGCAGCCCCCAAGGGCTGCGGCAACTGCCTGAATGGGCGCACTCGGAGTCGCAGGCGCGGTGGTGGCGGCGGAAGGCGTGACTAATGCGTATTCTTGTTGGCGACAGGGCTCGCCGAGACAGCCGAGAAAAGGGTGCAGACGACGAGAAGGATGGCGGAGAACTGCATCTTGTTGGGCTTGGAGTGTATTTGAGGGCGGAACGTGGTGAGAGTCGTGCTGGTGAACTCTGTCATTTTTAAATGATGGCCTGAGTCTAATAAAGCAATACCGGGGGCGCTCACGAATTCGACTGTAAGTGCAGGGCTCAAAGGATAAAACTATTCTAACTCCTTACCGGCACTTCCAAACGTTTTTGTTTTTTAGGGGAGAGTACCCTCCTGCTGCTGATATGACCCATGAATAATGCCATGTGGGAAATTGGTAAGGAGTGATGCGTTTTATCCTTTATCTTCAACGGCGTTCCATAACGAAATTCGTGACAGCAGCCTCATGGGCCCTCATGTTCTTGTTAAAAGGCAGACGACGGTCTTAAATTACGATCATCATCAAGCGCCACTTTCGCAACATTAAGCTCCTCTTACCCCCTTCGCACTCTCAAAATGAAGTTCTCCGCCATCCTCCTCGTCACCTGCATCCTCCTCTCCTCCGTGTCGGCAAACCCCATCCCGACCAACAAGCACGCCACCGTTACTCCTGCGGCACCACCTTCCGCCGCCCCGATAGAAGCCGATGCGCCTGCTAACCCCGTCGCTGGCATCCAGCCCGCCGCCGCGGCGCTTGGGGGCTGCCCGTCCTGCTAAGACTCCCTGGGACAACCTCGCGCATCCTCACACCCTTATTACAAGGCGCGAGAAACGCTGCCTTTTCGACATACAACAACAAACAACAAGACATGCGATGACATCGTACACCTGAACTATCAATTAATTTAAGTTTAATTCTGTTTGTACAAAAGTTCCCAATAAATCTGCGTACTCGCGTGAAGAAGCTATGTGGCGTGACTTGAGATTACTACTCCTCGGGGCAATAACGCCTGGTCAAATGTATATGAAACGAGCAGCAATACTGCGACTCCAATGTTTGCAACATCGGCGCTTCCGAAGGACTTGAAGAAGGGATGCGGGGCTTGTAAGATAGTAATTTAAACTCCGGCGAATGATCTTGACAACCTCTCCAACGGCTGAATGATCTCTACTCGCAGATGCCGGAGATTGCTGTCATCGCTTCTGTGGCCGCCGACGTCGTGGTCGCTGGGCCGTGAACCTGTCGGAGACGACACATGCGGTAATAAGCCGGCGCCGTGGCGGCGGAAGCTGGGGCGGTTGTGGCGCGGCATCGGAGCCCTGCAAGCCATCTCGATCTGCATCTGCGCTTTTCAAGTCATGATTCTTTGGGAACGGATTGATACTTGGCGGATGTGTGGGACGATAGGTAGCATTCTTTTTTTTGAGTACTGCATCTCTTTGCATTGGAGCTCTCACGTGGCGGACTGACCCGCTACAATGTAGTGCTCCACGACGGCTCCCTCGAGCGCCACCGGCCCGCGCTCCGCCTCGCTGTCGTTATTCCTTTCGTCCATAGTCAGTCGGATCTCGTTCTCCGTAACCTCGAGAGCCTGTGGCTCCGCCTCCCCATCTGCGACCCGGCCCGCCGTCACGGCCCGCTCATCGACCTCGTCATTTACAGCCATAAAAACATCGCGACGGCCCCTCACGTTCTAAACCGGATACGTAGGGCGTGGGAAACCCGGCCGGAGCTGAAGGCGTGCTTCGCGAGCGTAAGGTTTATCAACGCGCTGCTGACGGACGAGGAGGACGCGTACCCCGCGGGGGCGTCGAGGATGTTCTTCAAGCTGATGGATGTGGCCGGTACAAGGCCGATGCTGGAGACGATGGGGAGGACGCTGACAAATCGTGGTGGAAAGAAGGAGGACAGCGGTAACCACAACATTAAACCGGAGAGCGACGCGGCGACATGGAGAGACATATCGGTGGAGGCGGAGCCTCGGTCATGGCTCGCAGCGATCGCCAACTTTCTCACTTTGCGGTCGTGGCGGGCATGGTTGTCATCGGCCCAGGAGAAGGAGCGGATGGCCGTCGAGCGCCGGTCGCTCACCCTCCATCAAGCCATGTTCTACATGGAGCCCGACGTGATCCCCTGCCGGGCGTACTGGCTCGACCGGCTCTACGAGGAAGCCTCCGTCCCCGGCGACTTTTGGGTCCGCGGCTCCATCCTCCGGGACCGCAACCCGGCCGTCTCGTCCTGGTCCTTCGCGGAACACATCAACGGCAACGCCCTCTACCGTCTCGACGACCCGGACTTCCTCTCGTACGTCGCCGACGTTCGGGAGCGGTTCGAGCGTGATCCGATGGGCTACGCGGGTGGGTTCGACGTCGCGCTGCATCTCGTGAGGAAGGACAGGGCCATTGTTGGGTGGGCGCGGTACGCGGAGACGGCGCACCTGTGGCAGTTCACGAGCACGATACAGAACTGGTATAGGACGGGCGTGAACGCGACGGAGCTGTGCGGGGAGGAGAGACATGCGTCCACATACCTCGTCCATGGGAGGGAAGTGGTGTGGTGACGGGGCTTGCACGGTACACCGAGGGCAATTGCGCCGTAAAAGCAGGCAGCAGCTCCACGAAGGGAACCGAGCTCTCGGTGTTTCCCAGTTTAAGCAGTAGACTGCCCCACTATAATGAAATTTGCGCGTTTTATTTTTGCCCACAACAGAAAGTCAGGCGCACTGGTTCCCCTGGCCGTGCAGACATGCGAAGGGAGCGGCTTTAAGGCTTAACGACCGTTGTTTAAGAGGTGAACGCATCTTTGTGAATACGAGGGTTTATTGGAAGGCGAAATATAATAAACCAAAAACCAAGATTATGAATATATGTCCTCTTCTTTTTACGTTCTATACAACGGATCTACAGGGCTGCTTTTTTGCGCCTTCTCCTATGCATGGGTAGGTAGGTATCTGGGGACGCTTAGCAGGACGGGCAGCCGCCGAGCGCCGCGGCTACGGGCTCAATGGCGCCGGGGCTCTGTTACTCGTTTGACGGGGCCGCTGGCGCCGCTGGCGTGACTGATGGCGAGGCTGTGCCGGCGACGTGCTTGTTATTCGGGACAGGGCTTGCCGACACCGCCGAGAACATAGCAGCGGCGACTAGGAGGACAGCCGAGAACTTCACCTTGTTGGCTTATAGAAGAGGCGGTAGCGGTCGGTAGTTGAGAGGCAAAGATGATGGTAGTGGCGCTGGGTGCTGATGATGGTTGATGACCGCCCGCCTTTTTTAACTTGGGCGCCCCTCACGAATTAGTGAAAATATTGCAGTGGCCAAAACCTCGGAGATAAAAAGATAAAACGGATGACTCCTCAACAGGGGTATTCATGGGCCAGCAGTACCGTCCAAGCAGCGGAATTCAGGGCAAGCTAAGGAGTTTGTAAAGTTCATTGGTTTATCATTTTCGACCTTCGAATTGCTACTTAGGAATCGTGGTATCGCTGGTATTGCTTTCTCGGGTCCATTTAAATAGGCATCCAGCGCCACTACCGCCTCCGCCTCACAAGCACCACTTTTCACAACTTCCGTCTCCATCAACGCCAATACAAAATGCAGTTCTGTGCCACCCTCCTCGTCGCATGCGCTATTATGTTTCTTCAAGCCCCATCCCGAGCAAGCCATCATCCTACCTTCCATGGCAATTGACGCGCCTGCGAGCGAGAGCCCGGCCGCGAGCTTTCAGCCAGTGGCAGGGGCTCTCGGCGGCTGCCCCTACTGCTAGTTACAATATCCGCTGAGTACACACGGCGACGACAAGCAAACCCTTCATATATCCACCCTAAAAGCAACACAACCATAAGATCATAGGAAGACTCGTAACGTTCTTAATCTGCGCCTGTTTCACTATTATTGCTTAATAATAAATTTATCGAATTACATTTTGTGGCAAGGATACACTACAAAGCTAGAATATTGGATTCGCATTGCTGTTCCCCATCAGTCCCAGGTGGCCAAACTCGCCCACGTTCAACCCCAACTTGAGCAGAGTATCCCGCCCAGCGGCCGTCACCGTCGTGCTGAACAGGTCTGCTCTCTCAAGAAACGGCAAGTCCCTCAAAACAGCTACCGTCGCGTCCGAGATGTTGTAGCAGAACGCGACCGACAGTCTTCTCAGCATTCTCTCCTCGCCACCGTCATCCGCCAGTCCCTCTAATCCGCCGTCCGTGATCCGCCAGCAGTAGCCCAAATCCAGCACCTCTAGCGCCCTGCACCGCCCCACTATCTCTCTCACGCCGTGGTCTGTAACCTGAAAACACCCCGTCAACTCGAGCGTCCGTAACCCCGCCCCACACGCGCTGCCCGCCAAACAACGAAGCGCCTGGTCGTCCACCTGGCTGCAGCCTGATAACACGAGCGACGTAAGCATCGGGCAGCCCCGCGCGACGGCCACGACGCCCTCAGAGGTAAGCCGAGATATCGAGGCCGTTGTGGAGACGTCCAGATGCGTCAGGCGCGGGCAGGACGCGCCAATGGTTTTCAGGGAGGCGTCCGTGATGTTGCGGAGGCCCGCGAGCGCCAACCGCTCGATCCTCGGGCACCGGGGCGCGAACGCGTGCCGAGACGGGTCCGCGGGTTCGAAGAACAGGTCTGCCACGCCAGCGGCCAGGAACGGCGGGGCCGGGGGCGGCACCGTGCCTTCGACGCGTTGCGATGCTGCTTCCCCAGCCCCGCCCATCCAGCCCTCGATCATCCACCCTTGCGCCGCCACGTCATTCCAGGCCCTCACA
Organism: Irineochytrium annulatum; assembly: GCA_027600665.1. Taxonomy (NCBI): domain Eukaryota; kingdom Fungi; phylum Chytridiomycota; class Chytridiomycetes; order Chytridiales; family Chytridiaceae; genus Irineochytrium; species Irineochytrium annulatum. Next base: position 5,337 of record JADGJL010001082.1, on the reverse strand, counting down.
TAACCCGCCGCCATGCTCTCCGAATACATCCCCAGCAGGAACCGCACCCCTACGTCCGTCACTCTCGTGCCCGACAGCGTGATGCCCACCACCTTTGGGCACCATCTCCCGACCTGCATGACCTGCTCGTCCCTCACGAGGTCGCCCATCTCCCCTAGGTCGATATCCCGAACCCCTGCCCCACCGACGGGCAGGAGCGTGCCCAGGGCGGCGCCAAGGAGGTCCGCGATCGGGTGCCGGCGCGCGTGGGCGCGGTCCGTGTGGTGGAAGTGGAGCTGGGAGTTGAGGGACGCGTCGCAGGCGAGGAGGCGGAGGGCTCGGCTGGCGAGCGCGAGCGTGAGACGGGCGTCGAGGGAGAGGTGGGAAAAAATTTGGAGGGCGAGCTCGGAGGGGATGCGGAGGAGGTGGGGAGTCGAGGACGGCGTCGCGGATGGGTGGACGGCCATGGCGCCTGAGATCCAAGAATAGGATGGAGGCAGGAAGGCGCAATTGATTCCCTATCTTCACTACGGTGGTAGTTATGCTGCTCAAGCGTTGGCGACCTGGATCGCTTTTGGTATTGATGATGAAGTGGAAAAGTTAGCATATTGAAACAATTGTGGCGTCCAATGACTACTAACTACTACCAAGAAGCCAAAGATCGTACAAATCGTGAAGAACAGATTCAAAGTAGTTGAATGAGCACGCGGGGTATCAAAACATTGGCAACCGTTGGGGCCAAAAGGAAAACAGATATATTTTTCAAAAAACGCAACTATAACTCCGTTACGCTCACACATGTTGCCAATTTGCGGAATCGAGTTTAAATGCACAGATATTTCTCACCTGTTGGTATTAATCTCGACGTACTGCAAGCGAAAAATAAAATATCAGTAAGGCGTGTAGGCGAGTAAAATCAGCGGACGCTTAAAAATGGAATCAGCGCGCGCTCAAAAAGAAGGAAATATATTTGTGCGGGAATCTGATGTTTTATTTATGTTTTCATTTTTTGTTCCAATTCGGCCGTCCATACAAATCATCGGCATTGTCCTTACAAGGGTTCCACGGGCTTGCCAGACTTCTTGATGGCGGCCTCAACCTCGTCTTTCGACAGCTTCGTGGAGTTCACGACGACAGTCTGGGTCTCGAGCGAGATGTCGAAGCTGTCCACACCGTCGGTCTTCGAGAGGATCCTGTTGACGGCGCCGGAGCAGCCGCCACACGTCATGCCAACCTTGAACTTGTACTGAATTCGGGAAAGTGGATGTCAGACCATGGACGGGAACGACGGAGGGAATGTTGGTACCTCCGTCATGTTGGGCTTGGTGGCGTTTGAGGGAATTTTGCGGGCCGGTTTTTGCTGGCGGCTTGTATCCATTGCGTGTGACCATGCTGACGAAAGGAAGATGAGAGCCTGAAGCCTTTGACGACCAGCATTTTTTCATCGCAGCAAGCTTGTCCACATCAACGATCCAGCTGTTCAACGGTCAGCCTTATCCGACAACCCGATCCCTGCCCGTGATCGCAATTCCCTCGTCTCCCTGCTCCCGTCCTTGCCTTCTCTCCCTGCGTCTCCTCCACAGAATGCCGAACATATCAACAGGCCACAAAAAGAAGGCCCAGAAGCACCAGAACCAGTTCGCGTGGCAGCCATCGAAGCACTCGCCCGCTGCCATCAAGCTCGCATCCACCCCGACAAGGGGTCTCTGCAAGAAGTGCGCGGACGTGATTGAATGGAGGTTCGTGGACTCCTTCTGCGGACTTGGCTCGCTGCTTGCCTTGTGTTTTAATCTACCGTAAACTTTACAGGAAAAGGTTTGGCAAGTACACGCCTTTAACCGTCCCAAAGAAGTGCGTGTCGTGCGAGCAAAAGGCCGTAAGGGACGCGTACCACATCCTGTGCCGGAAATGCGCGTGCGAGCAGGACGTGTGCGCGAAGTGTAGATCAAAGGAGGAGATTTTGGAGAGGTGAAATCTTTCGCTTTCACGGCGCTCCACACACACTTCTTCTGACATATATCGTTTCCGCCCCTCAGCACGGCCCCGAAGACGCCAGTCGAGGTACTTCAGGAGCAGCAGGACGAGGAGCGGCGGCTGGATTCCATGAACGAGCGGCAGCGGCGGTCTTATTTGCGGAAAATGGAGAAGGGGGATGAGGAAGGGGCCGCCAAGATCCTGGAGAAAGCTGCGGCGATGAAGGCCGCGAGGGGTGGAGACGACGATTGGGACGACGACGAGGATGATAATTTCGATTTGGATGATGGGGATGATATAGGGGAAGAGGAGGAGGAGGAGGAGGAGTGATTTGCGCTAACCTTTTGGAGTGATTTCGAGAGGTGGGGTCAATCGAAAGGTCTGTGGTGGCATGCACCAGGAGGGAAGGGTTGAAGAGGAGGCGACGGGACGAGCGGGCGGGTACGGTTGCGGACGATCTGGGTTCTTGATATAGCCCTGCACATTCTTATATTCATTCAGCGTAATCTCGACACAGTAATGATTTTCTTTTTTGTGGGAAGCCATTGCAAGCTCGACAACCGTTTTTCAATCTTCAAAATTAACACCATACCAGCACACGAAGCTTAGCGACGTCGTCGCATCGTCGAGCAACGAGTGTGTGAGGTTGCACCCCGCTATGCAGGGCCGCACTGGGCTACAAAATTTACCTTATCTGCAAGGATCCTCCGATCGGACACGTTTGTTTGGAATATGGAGGCGTAAAGTTTAGGCGCTGGTTGGCCCATGGATGTCTTTCAACCTCGACGACAAACGGATTGTTGTTACAATTAACGAGGCCATGGATGCTAATGTACCCTACATAAGCGATCAAGACTGTTGGCGCCTTTCCCCATAGTCCATACTGTACACACACACCAACTCGTAATGCTCGGCCTCAAGTCGCTCATCCTCCTGGCCTCCGCCGCCTCGGCCCTCGCCGCGGCCGTCCCCTCCAAGGTCATCCCGCCGGCCTCTTTCGTCGAGGAGAGCTTCTTCAACCAGGACTCTGACTACCACCTCCTCCCCATCCTCCCGCACGGCCACCGCACCATCCCCGCCGCCCCTCCCGCGCCGACCGCCACCCACCACGGCCTCACGACCTGCGCCGCCTCCCTTGCATCTCTCGCCTCGGTCTCTCCGTCCTCGTGCTCTGAGCTCAACCAGCTCTTCAGCCTCCCGCGATCGAACCTCGGCCTCCCTCCTCTGCCCTCCGACGTCGACCCCAACTCCGTCGACAGCCAAATGGCCACGCACTGCAGGACCACCCTCCGCACCTGCGGCGCGGCGCTCTCGACAGCCGCGGGTTCGTGCCGCCAGGTCACCTCGGACACCTGGCCCTCATCATCATCATCCATCGGCCGCACCGAGCTTCTTTACCAGGCGGGCCTCTCCTCTACGCTCTGCGCCGCCGCCGAGAGAGGCTGCATGCACAGGTTCATCACGCTCGCCGCGTCATTCCCGTTCGACCTCACGGCCGAGCAAAGGGTCGAGTGGTGCGCGGGCGGGTGCATTCAGGACACGATGAAGATGTACGCGAGCGCCATAGCGCCATACGTGTTTGTTGGCGGGAAGGAGGAGGGCGTCGCGAGGGAGGCGATCGAGAGGGCCAACATGAGGGTTTGTGAGGGGTATAGGAAGAGCGACGGCGGGGTGCCGGCGACGTTGAAGAAGAAGGTCGAAGGAATGGGGACCGCGAGGCCGAGGAAGTGGTCGTTCTGATCAGTCGGAGAGCCGGCGCGTGAGATGGAAGTGGGGGTGCAGAGCACCCTTCGCGCCCTTGTTGATAAGCTTATGTACTGCTCATACTACCTACGTAATCACCTAATCTTAATAGCTAATGTTAATATAATATAATACCATCTCGATCATTTATCTTCGTGTGGAAAGACTTGCATCATTCATCGCCAACTTGCGAATAAGCCATGCCGAAGGGTGCACGTTGGTACCCGACTGGCGTGGCTGAGGATATGCAAGGAATGCTAATCAAGCAATGCCCCATTTGTACCACCTGCAGCGAAAATTCCAGAGTTGAGAGGCTGCAAACGTCAGGTCAATAAGTCCAAGTTAGCCAGCAGGAGTTCCCTCCCACACCCGACCAGATCTCGCTCGACCCTCACACAACCATGTCGGCTCTTCTGGATCGATATGAAGCCGTGGCGGCCGTGATCCCCGCATACGCCAATGTCGCCCAGGAGGTCCAGTCACAGGCTGGCCTCGTTCGGAACATCGAGCAGAACCTCGCCGCCGAGCACCAGACGCTCGCGGTGTTGCAGCGGCGCGAGCAGGCGGAGGCCAAGGATGTGAAGAAGATCGAGAACGGGCTCTCGCTCATGACTTTGGGCGCCAAGATGAAGGGAAAGAAGGCGTACGAGGACAGGAAGGCGAAGGAGCACGCCGAGCTGGATATGGCGCGGCAGGACCTGATGAACGAGCAGGCGCGCGTGCAGGCCATTCAGAGTCAGCTGGATCAGGCCAGAATGGAGATGGGGAGGGTCAATGGACGCGCTGCCGAGCTTGAGTCCCATCATCGGGAGCTCATCAACATCTTGAACGCCGCTTTCGCCAACCCGGGCCCCGAGCACCACCAGGACTCTTCCCTGGTTCAGCAAATCCAGGTATATTAGTGCTTTCGTGGGCACGAGTGGCCAGCACTGGCCTGGACATTGCACTGACACTATCGCAAGGTTCAAACAGCCAGCTTTGCCCAATGCGACAGCGACCTCCAGCGGTACGCCAGCGCCCAGACGCTCCTGCAACAGGCCCAAGCGCAGCTTAACGCCGTCATGATCACGTTGTCTTCGGCCTTGCAATCGGCGCAGGTGGACCTATACTACGACAACGCTTACTCGGAGATCAACGAATACCAGAGGGCCCAGGACGCACGCAACCACTTCCAGGTCGCTGGCGCCCGGATTCGGGAGGCTGCCGCTCTTGTGCCTCAGCTGCCGTCGAGGCTCGGTATTTCCGATATTGGACAACTTTCCGCGTGAGTTACTTCGAATTATATTTTTTTTGGGGGGAAGTTTCCTAAAATGCGGGCATTTTGCAGGTTCGGTACCCTTTACTTCGACAACGTTTTTTCCGATCTCCGCAACATTCAGCAGCTCCAAAACTCCATGTCGCAAGCGCAGCAAACGCTTGGCAACGTTCAGTCATGGTGAGACACTATTGCGACAACTTTTTCTGCTATCAGTGAAATTAAACATGTCGAAAACCCAGCCTCTCCTTCCTCCAGACATCCATGGCGTCAATGACCGCAACACGCACTACGATCATGAACCAGATCAGCGACGCCCGCAGGCGCCTCGCCTCGATCCGAATCGCCTCCATGGAGGCCTGGCTCCAGTCCGTCCGCCCTGACCC
>JADGJL010001081.1:0-10415 GCA_027600665.1 Irineochytrium annulatum | reverse complement strand
ACCTCCACACTACACACAGGCATCACAGTGGCGACTAGGTAGGTGCCAGGGCATTCCTGCTGCATATCCTTTTAACAAGAGCGACCACTAAGTAGTAGCGACGACGAAAACTTCTTTCTCAAGTCCCATTTGCATGCACGCACTGACCGATGTGGCCCGAAGACAATAAATTGCGTAGCAATGCCAGGGCAATCACTGCATCTCGATTACTTCTTGAACATATCCCATCTAACCCTAAGTCTAATCCTGCCAGATTCTCGAAAAAGTAGCCGATGACAGCTTCACCTGGACTAAACCAACCCCTTAACTGAAATGCGTTCAGGTGCCGCACCTCCAAAATGAAGGGCCCTTCCCAAACATATAATAGCTTCCCATGTCAAAATCCCCAATTGAGTTAATCAAACAAACACAAATTCTGTCCTGCTCAAGTTTGAAGGACTAAAGCTATCCAAAGCTGCTTTCCACCGCAGGGATAACTGGCATGTTAAGGACATCAACACGGCGAGTGCTTTCGCCGCCCAAATACCCGCCGAAGTAATCAGCAACCGTCACAACGTCGGAGGTGAAGACGAAATATCTGTCGCGTTTGCCAAGAAACTCTAGTTTAATTAATTCGGCAAGTCTCTTTGCAGGCTGGGAGTGCAGTTCCGATATACTCCGAAAAAAGTTCAACTTATCGACTAGCAATACAGAGGGACTTTGCCTAGCCATTTCAACACATCTGTTGCAAGAACATTTGCTGTCCTAAATGGCTCAAAGGCGTCCTTGGTGTCATCGAACTCTTTTCCATCTCGAAAACTAGCCGCAAACGCAATTCGTCGGCAGATAGCCTCTGCTCTCATTCAAACAATGGGGAAAAGTCATCGAGTGAAACATATAAAACGCAGGCGTCTGACAGCTCCTCTTTCAACTTGCTCGCAACTTCCTTCAAAGATTGAGTTTCCCCGCCGTGGCTAATGGGAACAAGCGCCAATGGCGGAACTCTTTCGTGACCGTCCGACGCCTTCATGTTCTTTTTGACCAATTCGACGACGCCCTGCAACCAGCCTGCTGCGCAATCAACTGAAGGCGCTTCGGACCAACTGAAAGTCCCGGGCAAACCACTTCATCTGGATTTGCAGCATTTGTGAACTCGAACGGAGATAGTGCTTAACCAGATGGTAAGTCGTTGTTAGTGACTAAGAAGTAGTACCTGGTGGTGTTCGCGGATCGTCAGGCAACAGAACGACTACATGTATATACTCCCGCTCTTCGAAGCCAGTGAAGTATTCTCCCAGAAAAAAGTGGGGCCGCATAAACGCCTTTTCGGTGACTTCATAACGTACAGCTTCAGCATCCGGCCGGTTGAGTGTGTAAAGATCAAGAACTTCTGCATGGATGTGCTGTAATTCCGGGTAAGATTCTACCATTGCTTCCCGGACGGAATTCTTGAACGTGGCGACATCAACGGAACCAGTCGTTTCAAGCACAAGCACACCGCCAAGGCTTCGGCCAAGGACGTGGCAATTCAGTTCGAAAGCGTCCCCAACCGTCTGCACAACATCAACATCACGGAATCGCGTTGCCTAGCCAACCTCCTTCAGCCTCTTGCTGCTCTCGAGGCCGGCATCACCCGCATCGTCATTCATCGACTTGTGTTTGCCCGGCGGCAGATGGGGTGTGTCCATTGAGCAATCTTCCACCTGACAATCTTCCACTTGCCTCCATGGGGCGATAGGCTACATTTGTTGGTCCCGAAACTCCGTCAGCCGTGACCGAGTAGACGCCAATGCCGTGAATGGCGCCTGGTGACGTAATACTTTTTATTTGGACCTGTTGCTCGTTCGTTCTCTTTCTTGAGAGTCTCTCTAGTTGCTTTGAATGATAGCTGTAGTCGAGTTGTCCGGCCCTTGCTTTTCTTAATTGTTGCTGTAAGCCAGCTTTGTCGCCATGTGCGCGGAGGTGGTTGTTGAGTTTGTGACGGCTCTTTTCAACTGACCATCATGTATAATGCACTTGCTGTCACTCCTGGGGGCCGAGGTAGGGAAGAGTTCTCGTGTGTTGCTGCAGCCGCGCTAGAAATAAGGCACTTCTGTTTTGTTCATTCTGGTCACACGCCTACTTTGACTGATTCGTTTACTGTCCCATTTACGTTCACGCTATGAAACCAAGAAAGATAAGCAAGCGGTGAAAGATGGAGTTACCCCACGACGGTTATATACGTTAATAATAAGAATTACAAAGGGCGAACAATAATGATAGACACTGATTTGGAATGGATGATAAAGCGATGAGTCCAAAGGTGGCAAACAGAAGAACGAAGCCCGTCCACACTCTATACAGGTATATAATAAGGCAAAGCTGGCCCTTTCAGTGCAGATCTGGTAGCCCTTCTGCACATGTATAAACAAAAATCCAAGGAGCAAATAAAATAGGTTAATAGAAGATTAACGATAAAAATAGATCAAGTCTGCGACATATACACCAATTTTCCCAAACGCATCCTTTAATGAACCAATAACAACCCCACGAACGCCGCCGCTGCGCCAGCTGCAACCACCACGTGCCCCACCCTGACCTTCCTCGCACCTCCTGACCGACTCCCACCGCCGCGCGCATCGACAGTGGCCGACGCCGCGTCGATCGTGCGCTCAGCCACGCCCGAGGCCGCTGTAGACGTGGGGATAATGCCACCTGTGCCGAAGGCCGGACCCAAGGACGAGTTGCGGAGTCCGACGACGGCTTGGGCGAGGAAGATGAAGTTTGCTGGTTGAGGCTATTTGTGAATGCAACAGGGATTAGAATAATGTGGTAATGTGCATAAATCTGGTGCTCGCAAAGACCAACCTGGCAGTTCAGAACCTGTGTATGCAGCGCCACTCCCCTCCCGACAACACTATTCCCCATTCCACTGAACAACGAAATACCACTCAGGCTCAGGTATTTCCCCTTGTCCGCATCAATATCTACCTCCCCATTCCGATCCGTCACAAACACCATCGTGTCATTCAGGAGCACGTCCCCACTCCATCCCGTCCCCGGGCACTTGCCCACGGGCCCGAACGCCATCTCCGGGTCAACGCTTAACCCCGTCTGGGACGAGATGTCCCCGCTCGAGTGGAACCGGACGCCAATGGTGCAGTTGGGCGGGAGGCCCGTGAGGGAGGCGGCGATTAGGACGGGGTCCGTCGGTGATGGTTGGTGGAACCGGATGGTGCCGGAGGCGGTCGATGTACCCAGCGGGGAAAGTACTGCAATGGCGTCCACCCCTGGGTCGGCAACGCTCTTGGCCTTTTGGTTCTTCCTCGTCCCCAACCGTCTCGCGTCACTATGACTGCCACCAGCGGCGGCGCCATCCCCGTCGCCGTCGAGCATATACCCAACGACACACTGCGCCATCCTCCCGCCCGAGTTGCCGCTACTTTGCGTGACGCAGTCGTCCGCGTCCGCGTGGACCGCCACCGATCGTCCCATGACGCTGTTGGGGTGCTCCGGGTTCAAGGAAAGAGAGGTGGTGAGGTATGTGACGCGGTGGACGTTGCCGCTGGCGTCCGAGGTGATGTTGCCGAAGTCGCCGGCGTGGCCCGTGAGGGAGTCGCAGGTGTGGGAGCGGTTGGAGGGGTTGAAGTGGTAGAAGAGGTTGGCGCCGAGAATGTCCTGGTGCAGTTGAATGAGCAAGAAGGAATTGTAGCAGTAGGAGTTGGAGTACTTACGGAGATATCTCCGAAGGTGTGCACATGGAGTCCGTGGCTGGTCAGCGGCACAAGTCCCTCAAGGTTGACGGTGACGAGGATTGGTGGCCCTGCACCCACAAGTTCACCTGGGACCGCACCGCTTTCGATTGCTGGAGCAAGGGTGGTTGAGGCAAGGTTTGTACTTGTTGATGCGCTAAGGCTGTTGCTGCTGGTGGCATGTACATCCGCGTCGACAGTCGTGGTCGACGCTGTGGTGACGCTGGTGACGCTGCTGTTCATCAGCGGCGCCAGCTGGAATGTGACGGTCCCCATGACGGTGTAGCTGCCGATTGGCTGCAGGACGCAGATGGCCGACTTTGGTGTGGTGACGGCGGGAGTCGGCACTGGGGCAGGCGTCGGTGCCGTGGATTGTTGGGCGACCCCAGGCCACGCGGCGGCGGCGAGAACGGCCAGGAGGACTGGGATCAGCTGGCGGTGAAGTCGTCGGTCCATTACTGCCATCCGAGTGCGGTTGCCGAGGAAGTGTGATCACGGTTGAGTTGGGTTGTCGCCCGCCAGCGCACAGCATTCGAGCGGGCAGTTCCACAACACCCCGTCAAAGTTGCCACACGTTCTAACCTGCTTCATGACAGCCGACATCCCCAATAGTATGCTTCTCGTCCCCGCTGTTTCTTCCCTCAACTGTACGTCGACCACACGGACGCCCCTCGCGCATCTCCAGTGTTGCGTGAGATTTGTCTCTATTGTTTTGCCAACAACCGAACATCTTTATTCATAAGATGAATTACATTCGTTGCCCCCACGTCGAATGCATCGTTACTGCACTGTTATAAATTTCATGCGAAAGATAGAAAAGAATAAAAAAAACAAACAATTCAAGATAGGGTAAGAGGCGGGACCAACCCCCGAGCGAAGCGCAAACCCGGGTCGGGGTCGCGCAAGTGCAATCGATCCACCAACAACGCGGGCATCCCAATCCCATCGTTTCGCCGTCGAATAGAGCAAGCCCTAATGACCTCTTACTTTCTGCCGTCGCAAACAACGCTAAATGACCTGGGCAGACCAGTTTCATTCAGCAGAAGCCCCTCCCCAATCTGCATGTCACCCATCACCTTCCTCATCATATCCAATTCGGAATCTCGGCGACGTGAGGGAAGGAGGGGGTCGCGGAAGGAGCCCAGATGTTTGCTGCGATGTGGTGTAATCACATTTTTTCGTTGGCATGCAACCCAATCCTCTGATCACGCTATGGGACGCGACGGACACCAGCCATGAGTCCGGGCGTTGTCCGCGTGGCCCGCGTGGCCCGCAATGGCCTTTCGCCTGGCTCACTTTTTCGTCAAATGATAACAACTTTCCAACTCCCTCAACATATCTTGCTCTCCTCATGAGCAGAGGTACCGCCGTCGGCCGCCTCCTTTGCCAGCGGAACCCCTTCGCGCGATCGGTCAGGGCGACCGTTGTCTCCATAGAGCCGCATCAACCGCCCGCTGCCACACCTCCCTCGGGCAAGTCAGCCAAGGCCGGAACGGGCAAGCCCTTGAAGGATGCGGAGGCACCGGCGGCGAACGGCCCGACCCCACTTCCGCGGCACGAGATCATCCTCTCCGACACGGTCCTCTTCCCGACGGGCGGCGGCCAGCCTCATGACCTGGGCACGATCAACGGCTTGAAGGTCGTGGACGTCCTCCGGCGCGGCTTGGAATGCGTGCACGTCGTCGAGGTCGAGGTCGAGTCCGCGCCGGCCATCGCGGTCGGGGACAGCGTGGACGTGGAGCTGGACTGGGCGCGGCGGTGGGACCACATGCAGCAGCACAGCGGCCAGCACCTCCTGTCCGCCATCGCGGAGAAGGAGGAACACGGACTTGTGACCGTCGCGTGGGCGTACGGGAGGGACGTGTGCTACATTGAGGTCGAGAGCAAAGAGAAGGACGCGCCGAGCGTCGAGGTGTTGGAGTTAATCGAGGTGGAGGTGAATGAGGCCATCAGGGCTGCGGTGCCGATGAAGGTAATTGAGGAGGAGGACGGCCAGGACAGGCCGGACACGTTGCCCGGGGACATAACGGAGGGTGTGGTGCGATACGTCGAGATTGAGGGCATTGATCGGAACCCGTGCTGCGGGACGCACCTCACGACGACCGCCGCTCTGCAGTGCGTCAAAATTCTGCCTTGGACGGAAAAGGTCCGCGGGAAGAACCACCGCATCTCTTTCTTGTTCGGCGATCGCGTCATTGGAGCCCTGAACCGCTCACTCCTCCGCGAGCGGGCGCTCGGTTCCCTGCTCAGCACGGGGCCGGACATGCTCGTCGACAAAGTTACGGGTCTCTCGTCGCAGCTCAAGGCGGCGGGACGGCACACGAAGGCGCTCATCAAGGATCTTACCCACCTGCTCGCGCACCGGATGCTTTTAGCCGCGCGAAAGGCCGCTGGCGCTAACACCGCGGATAGGCCGCCCGTCATCACTTACCACCGCGACGACGCCGACGCCGATCTCGTCACTTCCCTCCAACGGTCGCTCACCGACTCGCTTGCGTCCTCTCCCCCTTTACCTTCCCCAGTGATCTTCCTCCTCTCCGCCGGCGACGTTAAGGCGGGCGGGTCGGTGTCGATGTTCGGCCTTGGCCCCGGCGGCGCGTCGAGCGTAGGGTGCGCGGGCCTGTGGACGGACTTTGTTGGCGCGTGTGGTGGGGAGGTCAAAGGCGGAGGTGGCGGGAAGGATGGGAGGTATCAGGGGAAGGCGACGGGATGGAAGAAGAGGGTGGAGGCGTTAAAGGCGGTCGGGGCTATTGAGGTGGGGATTGGCGATACGTATGCATAAAGGCTGATGCGTGATGGTGATGGGGCCGAGGGAATATGCGCGATGAACTTTTGTGATAAAATAGAGTAATGCATGAGGCGCATCATCTCCAGGGGAATTATTAAATTGCGGCGTGGACGTAGGGTTGTCAAGGGTAGTTGATCACATCATTCGAACAACGTTGGCGTGGCTGTTGTCCTTCAGTTCCTGGTCATTTGCAATACCACCAAGCTGAATGCTTACACAACGGTCGAGATTATTGAAGCTTACAGAGATGAGCCGCAAAGATATTAAAAGCCCAGGGTAGGTGTGATCCAGTCTCACCCATCACCCATCAACGGCAATGAAGTGAATCACTTCCCTGCGCCTGCCTTTAAATAGCACAGCCATCAATGGCGGCGTGCTCAGAGTCAATCAGCGAAAATACAATGAAAGCAGTAATAGAAGACAGAGAGAAAGCGAGTTCAGATAAATCAAGCCGAAGCATTTCAACAGGAAAACTGAAGTAACACCGCTGGTTGCGATGCCCCCTTGAAGCCGATAGGATGAGCTAATAATTAATACACAAGCAGTTGGACAGCCAGCTGATGTCGACTTGAACAGAAATAATCTCCGCCGCTGTGGTAACAAGTAAATGCTGACGAAAACAATTCTATTCAGCCATGTCTACAACGTCGCGAGCTAATATGTGAGAGTTAATCGGTCGACGGTAAGGACCTACGTCAACCAAGGAACAACAGTGCGAATGGAAGAAAAGGGAAAACGGGCAAAAAGCGAAGTGCGCTTAAAACGAAAGCGCGCTCTATAGGATAAGAAAGCGAAAGGGCCACGCCAATACCGTCCCGAGCACTTTTAGGACGCAAAAGACGCCTTATGCCCAAAGGCAGAGACGGCTTCGACGACCTCCTACCACCCTTCATGCGCCAATAAAGAAGTCCATGGCTTTTGAGAAAAGTACCATGACCTTATCCCTCTCATGCTCATGTAACATCTGTAATAAACAAAGAAGTTAGTACTACTAGAACAAAGAACAAATCAGCAACTCACCACCAAAGTGCCCAGCCCCAGCGCTCCCACAACGACCTCCAACCCCGCCATATCTCTCCAAATCCCATTAATCACACCCCAGCTCCACAGGCTCTCCCCGCCCTTCCCGACCATGTAGGCCGCCAGCTCCGCCCTCCTCCCCTTCCTCTCCAAGAAAATGCTCGACGCGCCCAAGAACCCGACGAGCAGATACACGATCTGGCTGTCTCGCTCGATCCAACCCCGATCCAAGAACTGCCTATGCGCGCACATCCCGCCCTGGAACACGCCCGCACAGCTCGCAAGAAATGCCGAGCTCGACACCGTCGACGCCACGGCGCGTGCGACGTGCTTCACCAGCCCGATACCCGTCAAATCCGCGACGTTGCCACGAAGGTACGCCTTCCGTAGGTACATCCCCAGGCTCGCCCCGTTCAAAGCTGCGTTCAAAGCCCAAATCCTCTGAAACACGCCCCACGCCTGGATCAGACACCACTTGCCGCAATGCAGCTCGGAGGAGTGCCCAAACCAGCAGGGCATGTAGGGAGGGCGGTTCGCGTGCGACTGAAGAAAGGAGGCCGCGAGGGGCACGGCGGTGGGCGCGTTTGGGCCGGCGTGATGGGAGATAAGTGTTAGGCAGAGGTGGGCGTCGGCAAGGGGTGGGGGTGATGGTGACGGAGGCAGGGAGCGCAGGTGGTGCGAGTTGACGGCGAGGACGGTGGGTTCGAGGCCGGCTGACGGGGTGGGTTAGCATAAATGTAAAGTGTCGCAAGCCCCGTTCTCAAATCAACGCACCAGTTCTGCAGAGGAACCGATGATACCCCCTCTCCAGCGTCTCCGGGTATACCGTGATCGCGTACATGACACACCCTCCAAACACCACAAACACGAGCCCGTCCATGTCTTTGGGCCATCTCACCCAACCCCAACCCCCCTTCCCGGACCCGATACACCGCCCTAAGGCCTGCCCGCCTCTCACGACCCCCATCTGCATCCACTCAACCCTCGCGTCCCTCGTCTCCATCATTAGGCCACCAGCGGCCGCAATAGCGCCCGAGGCGAACGTCGTCGCGAGCGGCGGCGCAAAGGGAATGGCGCCTCGTAACGTTGGGCGGAGAACGTGCCAGAGCAAAGAGAACACGGACGTGAGCGCCGTGAAGCGGATTGTGGCGGGCGCGACTAAGGACTTCCAGAGTAAACGTGGGAAGTGGGAGAGGGACAGGGGGCGGCGGCGGAGGAGGAGCCGGACGATGGTGAGCGCGAACGTCGTGAGGGACTTGCAGGTGTGCGTGAGAAAAGCGGTGCGGAGACTCCGGCGGAGGGCCTTCAGGATGACGGTCTTGAGGAGGCGGAGAGGGATGGGGCGGATCGTGAGCGGGGACGGGCTGTCGGTAGCCGGTGGTCTCTCCGCGGAAGCGGCCATGGCGACAATGGGCTCCGGTGAGGCCGTGGCAGGGCGGTCGAGGGACGGGGACGACAGCTTGAACGATATCGGATCCTTCACACCCGCCATTGACGCAGGCGTCATGATGGCGTCGACTGCACGGCCCATGACAGAAAATTCATATGAGCGGAGTTGGAATGGCGGAACAGACCACTGAGAGTTAATAATATACTCACGTATTATTTTGGTATATTTTTTGGGGGGGAATGATAATATTTCATGTCAAACGAAGTAGGCGATAAAAATATATTGGTGTTGGGGATTCAGAATCTGTCCCGGTATCATTTTACTGTCATTGCATCAACTCTCTGTCATTGTTCTCCGGCATCGCACGCCGCTGCCTAGGAGGGGCTTTTTAAACCGAAGATATCCAAAAAGTTAGTGAAAGAAATACCAGGACTTGCTCAGGAAATTAGCTAAAAAGTATCAGAATGCTATCTCTTTTTCGCGCAAAGGGTCCTCGGGAGGTTAGCTTTTTTACGAAACACGATAAGCAGCGAGGGTTAGGGTTAGGCCGTAAGGCCTTGGAGACTATCACTGGCCTACAATCGAAGTTGGATGCTCAACGTGACGAAAACAATCGACTCCGTGAAGAACTAGCTGCTGCTCGACTTGCTGCTACTGAACCGGCTGTAGGACCCAAAGCGGCCCCCATCCCGACCGTTAGACAGACTCAAATGCGAGGACAGCATGGGAGGGCCCCATACGTGCGTCTGCCCACGCCGGGGAAGGCACCGCCGCCGCCCAAGGGGCACCGGTGCGAGCCATGGCGGAGACCACTGAGGACGGAGAGATCACTGGCGAGACGTGGGCACGTGTGGCACGCCGTAGGCCTACTCGCATGGCGCCTGTGATTCTCTCTCGTTCGCATGAAGAAGTTAAAGCCATGTTTGAGCACCGGGAGCCCACCTTCAATGAAAGAGCTGAGTTGACTCTGACTGATGACACCGTCGTTGATAATGTGTACATGCAGATTCCACCCAAGCTCCGTCCTCTGCCTCGTGAGTCACAGCACCACAAAAAGCTGCGCCATGCTCTTGCCGCCATTGGAATCACTTTTGAACACGTTCGTGAGATCTCATTCATCGGGCGCTCCATTGCCCAACTGCTTGTGCCATCAGCGCATACGGAACATGTGACTGCAAAGCTTAAGGCCACACCGGGCGGCTCCGTTCTCCTTGAAAACTTTGATCCTCTGGCAGAACCAAAAGATCTCTCTGATCGCTTCCACCGTCATGTGGATACCCGTAAGGCGTGCATCCAGCGTCTCAGTAGCCTGGTCCTGGACCAGACGCTACCTGCCCTCGTGCGGGGCACCCTCTCGAGTGCCCCAGCTGCCATTCTTCCAGATTTGATGTCAAAGATTCGCGAACGCGCACGAGGCATGCAGAGGAGCTACCGTTGGGGGCGCATCCTTGAGTGGGCCTATGGCACAATCACCGGACCCAACGAGGGTGCCGGACAACAGGCTGAG
>JADGJL010001080.1:0-10423 GCA_027600665.1 Irineochytrium annulatum | reverse complement strand
CCCCTTGTTCCTCGCCGTTCGTCAGCGGCCCTCGTTCCCCTCAAGACACTGTTCCCACCAGCTGCGAACGCGCTGCGAGGAGCGCGACGGCTTGCCTACTGGGCGATAAGAAGGACGGGAATGGTCATGGCCACCCAGAGTTGCGCTCGGAGTAGTTTGAGCTCATCGGCCTCACCTCCTCCTCCCCTACGCCCGAGACCCGTCGTTCGCTAACAATTTGCGCAGGCCTGCTGGCATGTCTCCTGAGCCTCACGTTGATCGGCACGGCGATGACCGAGCCGATCCCGGTGGCATCGCCGCACAAGAACCGGACCGCGAAGGTAAAGACCCCAGGACGCAGGCTCTGCACTGCACGCGTGAAGTCTGACTCGTTGTCGCAATAGATCGCTTTCGTCTACCCATTCGACCTTTCAGCTATTTCAATGCCGCTTAACCTCGGCCTCAACCCGTTCGCTTACATTGCCTGGGACGTAGTCCTCCGCTACATCAACAACGTGAACGCGGATGACAGGTACGTTCCCGCTCGCTGTACTTCAATATCGCGTCTAACGTTGGCCTCCTGACAGCATTTTACCTGGCTTGAAGCTGGAGCTGATCATGAAGAACACGGTGTACGATCGCGGACAGTCCCTGCTGTCGACGCTCGCTGCTTCCGACGAAGGCGCCGTAGCCGTCATCGGCGAAGCCTCTAGCAAGAACTCCGTCGTCGTGGCGCTCGCTGCGGCCACGAAGAACATGCTGCATTGCTTGCCCCTTTCTGCGACAATGGACCTCGCCAGGAAGGCCGACTATCCGTACTCATTTCGAACGAGTGAGTTATCATAGCGAATGAGTCTCCCGCTGACTCTACTCTTCCTTCGTCCGCAGCCGTCGCGTCCTATTATGCGGCGCAGGGCGTCATTGATCTCCTCCTCTACTACAACAGATCGGACGTTCTCATTATCAGCTCTAACGACGAGTACGTCGCTCTCCTTACCCTATTCTACGTGTAACTCCACGCTGACCCTAGCACCTAACGCAGATTCGGATCGGACGCCATGGCCACCGTTTCCTCTGACCTTGCAAGTCACAACATCTCCGTGAAGGCCCTGGTTCAATTTCCGCCCGGTCTGACAGACTACTCGTCCTATGTTGAGACCCTCCTCAAGGGCAAGTCCGTCACTATCCTCATGATCGTCTATACCGACTCCCCGAACCTGTCTACGAGCTTGTACAACGCCGGTGCCTTTGACGGCAAGTATCTGGTCGTGTCGTACGGCTTCTCCTACAACTTCTTCACCACCCCGGCCCAGCGTCAGGTGCTTTCGCACATGGAGGGACTTTTCGTCGTCATGCCATGGACGCCGGGGCCAAACGAGACGCCGCTGTCCGCAGAAATTTACAAATGGTGGATGAGTCTGCAGGATGCCGACGGGAAGCCAATTTTGGAGACAAACTCGACGCAGAATCTTTGCAACCTCACCTTGCCAGGCTCCGTCTCCTGCTACAAAGGAACGAACTACGCCACTGGGTAGGTTATGAAAGATGTATATTGTTGCTACTAGCAAGAGGGAGGTTTGACCTATGGCATGTTAGATACTTGAACACGTTCTACAAAGCCACGGGTGCCAAGGTATCGGACGCGTGGAACAGCAACCAATACTATGCACCGCATCAGTGCATCGACGTCATCGTCAAGTCCCTTGATTATGTATGGCAATTCGCACTTCTTTCATCTTTTTGTCGGTGGCTAAACGGATATGAACCATGCAGTGGATGAAGAACGGCACCCTGTCGATCGACGACATCTTGAACAAGAAGTCTCTCACCAAGACTGGCGGGAACATCGCCAACATGATGAACGCACCACAGATCCCTGACTTCTGGAACACACCGTACAAATTTGACAAAAGTCAGTATCAGCCGCCTTCACTTTCATCCCGTTGCTTACGCCTTACACCCACTTTTAGACGGCGACGTTATGCCAAACACTTTTGTGACCAACTTGCAGGTTCGATTATTACATTTCGCAAACAATTTATATTATTAACACTATGATACCCAGATCACGCCAGGCAGTGGCGTAGTACCCGTCCCCGTTGGCTGGTGGTTTTCCAGCAACCGCAGCGTCGTCATGGGCTCTACCGACATTCGCTTCTTCGGCAACCTGACGTCCCCTCCTGTTGCGCCGCCTATCCCCGTCACCAAATTTGCCGCCAACATGGCCGTGCGATACGCCTTCGACGGCGTTATCGCGCTCTGCGCGCTCATGACGCTGTTCTGCACGGCATACATGGTCCTCCACATAAAGGAAAAGATCTTCAAGGCCTCGAGCCCGGTGTTCTTGGGCCTGATCTCGTGCGGCGCGCTCATCTCCTACGTTTCGATCTTCTTGTTCTCTCAGGTATGCAGATCGTCTCTTCAAATGCCAGAAGCAAAGCTAATGTTTGCACTGTAGTACCCGATGACGGGCGCCTCCTGCATCATCTACGTCTGGTTGAAGTACCTCGGCTTCTCGTTCGTGTTTGGCGCGCTCCTCGTTAAGGTAAGAAATGGACTTGACTGCGTAATCACCCCGGTTGTTGATCACTAATTTTGTTCCTCAGACCTATCGTATCCACGCTATCTTTTCGTCCAAGAAGCGGAAGGGAGCTCCCTTGAAGGATGGCATCATGTTCGGCTTCTTCCTCTGCATCATCGCAATCTGGTGCACCATCCTTATCATCTACACGCTCATCCCGAGTCAAAGGCCCATCCTTGCCCTCGACCAGACCGTCCAGATCGATGAAATGAACAACGTCGTTGGGATCTTCGAGACGCCGCACTGCAACTTCCAGACGTACAAGTGAGTGGGTTCAGGCCAGAGCTATATAGCTGGTGAAACCCTTGCTAACGTTGTTACCTTTGCAGCTATGTCTGCCTCGGCGCCATGGTCTTCACGCTTGCTCTCGGCGCTGGCTTGACCTACCTCATCCGGAATACGCCGAGCGCCTTCAACGAGTCTAAGTGGATTTCTATGGCGACCTACAACTGGTAAGAAGAAACTGCTTATAAGCAGTCGCATAGATATGGGGAAAACTTAACAATAGGATAATCACAGGGTCGTCATCGGCGTCGTCCTGAGCGCCGTCACCAACTTTGCCGTCCACGACCCGGACATCATCTTCATTATGGAGGCGCTCATGATTACCATCACCCAGGGCGGTGTTATCGCCATGATGTTGTAAGTAGATTGCCCACCTATCCGTTTTTAGAACAAGTTGAATCACAAAGATGCTTTGCTAAACGCTGTTTCATCAGCATGCCGAAGATTATCTCAGTCGCAAGGCACGAGGTCGCCGACCCGTCTACCCTGACGGGCTTGATGACAACCTCGTCGAGTGGCATTACCAACCAATCTTCAGCCAGGATTGCTCCCAACCAATCGTCGAAGGCGGCGGTTAGCATGACCATGGACGGCGGCCAGCCCGGCGAGTTGGAGGCGCTGAAGTCGAAACTTCAAGCGTCCGAGGCGAAAGTGCAGGCTTACGCGCAGAAGTTCGGAAAGTTGTAGGGTAGATTAAAGGAGCGTTCCCGTTATGAACGGTCGACTTTCTTCTTTTGCTTTAGCTCCATGAAGAGTCCACTTTTGATGTTTGACAGGATTAGACCGCTTTGGCTGCATTTAGTTATTCCTTGTTTTGTCTCTTTCAAGCCCACGACCTTCCGAGCAAGGCAGGGCGGTAGTGTAGAACTTCTTGCTGACCGCAACGCCAATACACGTAAATTGAATTGCAACCATGGACAAGAAAGTAATTTTCTAGTGATCCTGTGAGGTATATGCAAAAATGTGACTTTTGCAGTCAGTTTCCACATGCACACCAGACAGAAAGCGGCCTGAAAACACGTCTTTGGCTTAAAAGAGACGAAGGGTCATGGTAAGGCTAGCACTTGCTTGAACGTTAACTTTGGTGAACAAAAAGCACCAAGTACGTGTTTATGTGTACAGGTGAAAATTTTTGAAGCTAGGGAAACGAGCTAGAGGGAGGAGCCAATAAGCAGCACTGAAATACGGAGAAGGAAACAGCAAAACTACAACCGAGAGAGAAATAGAATCTCCGCAAAAATGTAAAGGCAGGCAGCATCCGTTGAACCTTTTACATAAACTTGTAGTACAGGTGCAATCAGATCTTCAAATACGGCAGCAACGTGGACGGGCGGACCTCTTTTTCCGCCCCTCGCCCTCGCCGCAGCTTCTGGGAGCGCTTTCAGTGCATTCCCATCAACACCTGGCCGTCGCCGTGGCGTCTCTTATGATGTGATCGTCGCCGCAACAAAAGGCTGATACGGCGGCGGCATGACCTCCACGCCCGCATAACTATCACCGCCCACTTCGCGCGCCGGTTCACCTCCTGGCCTAACCCTCCCGATGGCAACCGCCATGAACTCCCGCTCACCCTCGGACGTAAGGCCGAGATCCGATAGGCCGTCGTCTGTCAGTAGGAGCAGCTTGACGCCGTCGACGCGGCCCGCTTTGGAAGACGGAGATTAGCTCTTGCTCAAGGTATGGAGAAAAGGTACCTTTAAACTTTTCTACAATCTCCGGTCGAAGCTCCAGCTCCTGCAGCCACGATGCCACATCCTGCACGTTCCACTCCCCAACGTCCATCTCGTCCCTAGCACCGCCCGCATCCAACGTTGCCGCGCTAGACGACGCGCCAACGTTCACCCGCGGCCCAACCAACGCCTCGTCAAATAGCGTGTCCACTATCCCGCCCGTCTTGTCGCCACCGCCTCCGCAGCATGCCGTCAGGCTCGTCCCCATCGCCGACACAGCGGTATCGATCCGGACGGCCGCCGGGGCGGCATCGTTGTCGCGGTAGGAGTCGGGCTCGAACACCACAGGCCCCGGCAGGGACTTCTTCCTCCGAGCGATGCGGCGGCGAACGAGGAAGGCGGCTGCGAGGAGAAAGGCCAGGACCACGAGCGCCGCCAGGGACGCGAGCGATGCTATCATAGGCGTCGACACTAAGTGGCCGTCCCTGGAGTAGTTAGAAGGTAGCAAAGAGGTGATCGTGGTTGGGCAGCCGGTCTGGGTCGCCTGGGCGAGGATTCCATTAAACTCAGGGCCGCCGGTAAGGCACACGTTGTTTTTGAATTTGCTGAGAGATGAATGCGAAAAATCAGAGTGTGTGGAATGCGTTGATAAAGTCTTACCAGGAATATGGGCTATCTAGGCACATGCTTTGGACCTGGGTAGGCACCAGACCCACAAGGCTATTAGAATCCAGCCCGCTAAAGGCATACATTAAAACACGCAAGCAAGTAAAGGAGGTACAGGATTGTGAGAGCGGCTGGTAGGTTCGTCGGTATTGTTCCAACTAGTGCATTCGACCCCAACACCCTTCCAAATTGCAAAATTTAGACAGGCGAGCGCTCTAGTCGCTGTCAAAAGGACTCACAGATATGCAAGGGCAGACGGAAGCGGCGGAATTGTCCCCGTCAGCGAGTGCCCGCGAAGTTCGAGAGTGACGAGAGCCGAGGGCATCGCGCTTCCCGGAATCGTTCCCGTCAACATCGCGCCGTAAAGATTTAACTTTCGCAGGGACTCGGGCCAGCCGATCGTCGGAAGCGCAATCATCGTCGTTCGTGATATCGCATCGAAGAAGCTGCCCGAATATGATATCATCGGTTGCAAGTTTAAGTGATAGAGAATCCAAACATGTTTGTTATATGGCCTCCGGCATCGCATCCCACAGACGCAACACCTTCCCCCCAAGCTGTGTTGATACGGCAGCAATCCGGGTCCCTCCCGGTTGGGGACGGCATGACGGCGATAAGCGAAGACCAGAAGTGGCAGTCTGACTGCGACGCCAGCGACCCCGAGGTCGAGGCCAGCGTCAGGGAGGGCGGTGCAGATGGGGGTGTGGTTGTGGACATATCCGGCCGAGAATATTGTGACGTCTTCCTTGAGATGGTTTCCCTGCCCATCATCACTTGGGGCCCGTCGAAGCCTCCTGCCATCGGGACCGCCTCCGCCGCCGATGTCCTCCCGAATACGCTGGCCGCTCGACAGGTGCCTTCAACGACGACGGTCGCCTGGCAGCCTCCCCGGCCAATATGCACGCTAAGCGCTGGGGCCGTCGACCCAGAAGCCCCGCCGAAGCCTTGGCCCGCGACCCGTCAGCGAGTGTATATCAGGCAAGACATTATTTACTACTGCTGAATGAATTAATACTGAACCCGACATCGCAGAAGCGCGACGGAGTTCTGTATTCTTCTCCCTGATCTGGAGACAACCTATTTCGAGGACCAGTACATCTCTCGGGGCATCCCGGTCTCCCTCGCCAACGACGACGGCTTCTTGCGTTCCTTCTGCATGGGGGATTACCTTCCTGAAGGCTCCGTGGCGTTCCCCATTGGCGCTGTCACGAGCGCGCACGTGTCCACGGAGCAGAAGATGAACGG
Organism: Irineochytrium annulatum; assembly: GCA_027600665.1. Classification (NCBI taxonomy): domain Eukaryota; kingdom Fungi; phylum Chytridiomycota; class Chytridiomycetes; order Chytridiales; family Chytridiaceae; genus Irineochytrium; species Irineochytrium annulatum. Next base: position 3,997 of record JADGJL010001080.1, on the reverse strand, counting down.
CGTCACCTATATCAAGATGGTTGGGACTTTGGACTGCGGGAGGCTGGGAAATCTTAATTGTGGATGTAAGAATCTTCCAAATTCTACATATTTTACGCCGTGTAAGTGCCCTGAGCGCAAATGCCGTACAATCGAGAGTTTTTTTATTTTTTAACGAATGCCTTCAGACGGTCCCGTCCCTTACGATCAATGCGGAAAAGAGCCTTATTCAGGACCCGACCCAGCCATTCATGCGAACGCAACGCAGTACCTACAAATGATGTCGGGACTCGCGTTTTCGCTGCATATTTGCGTGGGAGGGGCGGCCGTCGATGGCGAGCCGTGCTATAATCCGGGCTCATTCGGAGCGATGATTTTTTCGCGATACTACCCCCAAAGCCTACCCGGCTTCTCGACCGACGACGTCAAGGTGAAGGTCGACCTGCCGTCGCCAAGTGGGTCCGAGGCTGGCGCTTGCGATATGCAATTCGTGGCGACGACGGCGTCAGGCGATCCCACCTCGTCCTCAAGCGGTTCCACGTCCAGGACGTCCTCGTCCGTCGCACTTCCCATCTCGATGTCGCTCGTGGCCGCATTCCTCGCCGTCGCGCTCGTCGCGCTATTGCTATGGATTCGCCGAATACGGACTGTTGTGCGCGCAAATCAAGAAAGTTTTTATATTGTCAACGACCCTTTGGGCTCCGCCAGGTTGAAGGCGACACCAGCTGATGCGAGCGTGGCCGGAGACACCATTGGCTCACAGTCGGCGGGCATTGACGGGGAAGCGGTGTTCGTTGCCAACGATGTTGCCGAGGCGAAAATGGGGACAGCCGGAAGGCTCTGGACGACCGTCACGGAGCCGCCTGTGGCGGTGGGCTCGAGTCGGGAGTGGGTGGACGCGTTGGAGCTGGATATAATAAAGGATGCGGGGACAAAGCCGGATCTCGTGGCGGACTCGCTGCCCGAGCTTGGCAAGAAGGCGTCGAAGGAGGGACCATCGCGGGTGGGCATTGCCGAAACGATGAGGAATACCGGCGCCTCAACATCTCGGGACACGACAATGGAGGTGGGCGGTTCCAGCGCAAAGTCATCTCTGTCGTTGCCGTCCATCCCTACAGGTGTCACTAGTGCGGCAGGCTCCGTCATCGTCCTGCCGTTCTCGACGACTAAGAAGTCCCCGCTCAGCGCCGCGCACTGGTCTGTAGATGATGTCTCGTCGTGGCTTTGGGAAAGGGGCCTCAGCGCCGCGATGATACGGAACTTCAGAGGTAAACGACTTTTTTCATACCTGATCAGCTCAAGTTGCTGTTAGAAAACGAAGTGGATGGCCCGGCATTGCTTGCGCTCACGGACGAGACGATGCGGATGCGGCTGGGGATGACTTCGCAGACCGCGAGGGACGTCCTACGAATGGCGATCTCAAAACTTCGCGCCGGGCGTGTGATATCCGGTTTTCAAAGCCCATCCGACATTGCGTCCGAGGGGTTGGCGCCTCCGCCGTATCAGCCAGGAACGGAATCTTGATGCAGAAGACTGGGATGCCACCGAGCGCTGGGCCGATGAGTGATTAGGTTTAGATTATATGGACGACCATATTCAGGCATCACTAGGCAACACTTGCCTGAGCGAACTCATTTCTGTCTTGTCTTGCGTCCACGTTTCCTTTCATTTTACACCCAGCTCTAAGAATGTTGCTTAATGGCGGCAGCAATGGTGGATGAGTTTCGGTCAAAAAAACGAGCTACTATTTCTGCGCTGTAACGAAATTCTTCCTTTATCTCACGGAGACTTGCTCGGCATCATGCCTTCAAAAGATGTTTAAGACGCCGTTGTGAACCTCTGGACCGATTGTAAGGGGCAAGAAACCGTCCCTCACACCCCAAGTTGCACCCATCGATGGCGTGAGAGCGATGGCGTCTCCTCGGTGATGAGAGACTCCGCGGCAACCTCATCACCACGGAGACTCTTCAACGCTAGCGCCACCAAGTCGTTGCGGCATGCGGCCACGTGTTCCCTTTTTGACGGATGTAAATCGGGGGAGCCTAGTAGTGAAGTCATTCAATATAACTGGATGAAGAAAACTTCACAGTTTTATCCTCGCCCGTTCCCTTGATGGGAGGAGGAGACACCTTTATGTGGTCATTTCTCGAGCAATTGTGAGCGGACGAGCTTGGCAGTGTTTCTTTCAAGGGTAGATTTTGACGGACCCTTCAGGAAACCCAGTCCTAAGTCGGCCGGCGCGGATGTCCTCCCCGCTGGTGAATACCTACCGGCTCCCGTTCATCCTCCGCCGCCTGTTCGAGACATTCTTTGGCGGGCCGCGACTTCCCCCCTCCGGAGCGCGGCCGGCGACCGTCTTACTAGCCCTCGGAATCCAGACCGTGATATTCTGGCTGCCGTATGCCGTCGTTCAAATCACTCTCGTCGTGTGCGATCGAGTTTCGGCCACGGGCATTGCCAAGGCGGCTGCGTCGGGCGTTGCCGTAGCGCTGCTCCTGCTCGGCGTGCTAGTAGCGCGGTCTCCGAGGGTCGATAGAGATGCAGGGAAGGTTGGAAGCGATAGTGGGGATGATGTGGTTGCGGACGAGGACGAGGAGCTGGATATGATTGAAACTGGGCTGCCGTGGTCGCTGGTCAAGTGGATCATGCCTCCAATTCGGCTCGCGCACATTGCGCCGCCCGGAGGAGCGGCAAAAGGGAAGAATACGGATCAGAACGCGGAAGAGAAGGATTCACGCAGGCGTGCCGGATTCCCGCCGGCGATTGCAAGGGCAATGAGGGTCATGTTCAGGATTCTGGTAGGGGGCGTCATGTGTGGCGGAGCGGCGGTTTACCTGGCATTTGAAAGGCTGGAAGGGAGATATGTGGGCTGGCAGGCGGTGCATGTCTTCGGTTGGGTGGCCGTGGGGAATGCCATGTGGAGTTTGATGGTCGGGCGGCCTGCGGAGCCCAACACGTATCACCCGGACGACGTTTACGGGGTGGACGACTTCACTAGGCCCGTCTACGTCGGATTCATTTTGTCGTTTGGAGCCATGGAGGTGGGCTGTTTCCTCTGTAGTGGTTTCACTCGCCGGAAACCTGACTTGCTGTTAGCCTAATGTCACAGGCATCACGTTTGTGAACGATATTCTCATTATCATTCTATGCGTCTTCCCTCTTCTGTGGTTTCTTGGTATCTGCCCGTCACTTCGAGTTCTTGTTCTTTTCTTAATGGAAACCGTGAGTTTGCACCTTTTCCTTTACATCGCTGAAAACTTCCAATGAGCCAGATAAACTCCACACTGCTCGGCGGTCCCGCTCTATACAACACAAGCCGCCTCCTCCTTCATCTACCCCTCACACTACTCGACTTCACCCTTCTAATCCTCCTCATCAACTTCTCCGCCCCAACCCTCGCCATTACCTTACTCTGCGCCTTGAAAATCGGCGTTCTCTCCGGTTCCCGCCTCCTCACAGACGGCCTCGCCCAGCTTATCCTCAACACTCCTCGTCCACCACGGGATCAGCACGTCTCCACCACTATCTCCCTCCCCCTCCGCCTTGCGCTCTCCGTTCCCGTCGTCATCGTCACTAACATTTACGGCGGTTTTACCCAACTAAATCTCTTCTACATCCTCCTCGCCCTGCTCCTACTCCTCGGCGTCCTCCACACCCTCCGCGCCAGGAACCTTCCGCCGCCCTTCCACATTTTCCCAAATCCTTTACACCTCATCCACGCCCCCAAAGGCCTTTCCTCCTTCATTGCCCACTTGACATCCTACACCCGCGCGGCCGTCCACCTCGCGGCACCGCTCGTCACGACCGCGCTCCTTACAACCTACATCGTAACCTGGGGCGCACCGTCGCTCCCATGGTGTTTCCTGGCCGTGAGGGCATACAGGCGGTGTTGGCGAGTACCAGTGGAGTCGCTGTGGGAGGTAGTAGTGTGGTGTGCCGTGCAAAGCGGTGTGCAGTGGAACGTAACGGACGCGATGTTTGTGGGGATATTCGTGGTTTCTGTCGGGCGGGGGATGGG
>JADGJL010000108.1:7258-41817 GCA_027600665.1 Irineochytrium annulatum | reverse complement strand
AAGTTGAGTTGCTTGGAGGCGGGCGCGGAGGGGCAGAGGTGGTTGCGGATTACGCGGGAGGGATAACGCGCCGCACGGGACGCTATGAGCTTGGCCGTGAACGCGAGCGTGGTCGTCGCCGCCGTACTTGTTAAGGGAGGCGTGCAGCGCGAAGGCGGCGTAGGGGCTGCGGACGATGACGACTCAGTCGTGTTTAGGGCTGAGGTCAGGTCCGTGAAGGACGGGACTTCAATCGTGATCTCAATTGGTCCCGTACGATTGCTTTATGGTATGTTATTGCTGCGTAGCGCTCGATGAGCCTAAAACTGTTGCTAACAGGTATGGGGTTGTACCGACTTCTTCGCCTTTTGCGACTTCCGTGGCCGGATCGGTCTGTGGGACCTTTCAACGCTTGAGCACCTCGCGCTCCCCCCCTCCTCCCGTTGCTGCCGAATACGATGGCGTTGGGCTTCGTCGTCACCTCCGTCGCGACACGGCTTTTCTGCTCGCTCTATTGTTTGGGACGTGACCCGCCCGGACCTAGCCGACGGCGTCGGATCTGCCCACTAGCACGCCCGATACGAGAACGGGGTCGGAAATTCAGTCGAAGCTCCGGCGGATGTCGCCGCCTGAAAATCGGATTAACCTTGAGATCCAGCGGGCGAACGAGACGTCGGAGGAGGAGAAGGTGTGAGCTGATACGTTTCTTTTATTATCTTACTTTACAAATAATTAAGGTGCCGTGGTTGATACGAATCTACATCTTTTCTTTCGTTTTTCTTCCAACCATTTCTATCTTTCGCCTATCTGTCATGAACGACATTTGAATTAACTTAGCCTCGTTTTTCAAATCAATTCATTGTTCATTTATTTCATACTAAAGTGAATGAGTACACTATCCAGAATAACTTCAAGTGGGAAAATGCTTGAACAAAAAGCATTCTTTCTACGCCCGCCGAAGGAAGACACATTACAGACGAACAAAGCACCGATAACGAGTGAAAAAAAAAGCGCAGAGCGCTATTAAAAGATTGTCGTTGCATAAGTACGTAGTGCCAAAATGCAAGTAAGCAGTCCATCCAAAGAACTTATGATGTCAAGAGAGTACCGATGAAATAACGCCCTTGGTTGAACAAACCAAAATAATAAAAAGTTGACAGCAAAAAAAGGGAGGGAAGCGGTATGCGAGGATAACGACTACGAGTCCGTCACAGGATGGGATGATAAACCAAACATATTAGAGTTCCTCCTCATCATCCGAGTCCGCAATCCCAGCCTTCTTCTTCTTGTCCTTCAGCATCTTCTCCTTCCTCGTGAGCTTCTTCGTGCTCTTCACCTTCTCAACGTTGCCGAACGCGTCGACCCTCGTCTTCTCCTCCTTCATCTCAATCTTCTCCTTATCCTTGGTCTCCTTGGCGCCCGTGATCGTGAGCCGGCCGGCGTCGACGAACCACTGCTCCTGGCAGATGTGCTTGGCGAACTCGTGGTTGTGGGTGATGAGGATGACACCGCCGCCGTAGTCCTTGATCGCGCCAGCGAGGGCGCCGAGGGAGTCACGGTCGAGGAAGTTGGTGGGCTCGTCCATGATCAACATGTGCGGGTTGAACCACATGGCGGCCGCAAGGACGACCTTCACCTTCTGACCACCGGACAGACCCCTCATCCTCGAGTGCGAGCCGAACTCGGCGGGGAGGCCGCAGTCCTCGAGCTGGATCTCGACGTTCTTCTGCGTGAGCGGCCGGATATACATGCCCGCCTTAGCGGCCTCCTTGTCGTCGTACGCCTGGAGCTGCTTCTGGTAGCCCTCGCTCTCGAGCTTCTCCCTCGTCATCCACAGGTTGTCGTCCCACGACTTGCCGACCCACTTGATCTCATACTCGTACGACCTCTTCGCCTTGCGACGACCGACGATGTCCTCCATCACGTACTTGACGCCCTCGATGCTGAGCACCTTGGCCATCTGCTTCTCGTCCTCCTCCGTCATCTGACGCGTCTGCTTCTGCGCCAGCTCACGGTCCTCCCCGTAAGCGTACCGCCACCGAATGTACTCGTTGGCGGTTTTGTCGAGGTGCTGCTCGATGTGGTGGAAGGCGTGCTGGGCAACGTACGCGAGACGAAGGTTGGGGTGCTTGTACACGTCACCCTCCTGAGGCTCGACCTCGCCGGTCAAGCACTTGATCATGGTGGACTTGCCGGCGCCGTTGGGGCCGACGACGGCGATACGGGAGTTGAGGGAGCACTGCAGGGAGATGTCGAAGAGGGAGGGCTTGGTCATGCCTGGGTACGTGAAGCCGACCTTAGACATCTTGAGAATGGCCTTGTCCTTCGACTTGACACCCTCAAGGAACCCGGGCTCGGGGAACTTGAACTTGATGAGGGACGCGTCGAGGTTGTAGTAGGCGGCGGCCTCGGGCTTCATCTCGACAAACTTAGACAGGTTGCCCTTGTAGGTCTTAAGCTTCCGGTTCTCGTAGTGGATAATGTGGGTGCAGACGCGGTCGAGGAAGCCCGAGTCGTGCGAGACAATCATGCAGGTGACGTGCTTGAGGGACGCGAGGTAGGACTCGAGCCAGGCGACGTTGGCGACGTCCAAGTGGTTGGTCGGCTCGTCGAGCAACATGATGTCGGCGTTCAAAATCATGGCACGAGCAAGCTCAAGCTTCATCTTCCAACTGGAAAGAGCGAGTTAGCAAAAGGATTCATCGAAGAACACATAAAAAGCAGAAGTACAAACCCGCCAGAAAGAGAGCCGACAGCTTGCGAGATCCTGTCGTTGTCAAAGCCAACGCTCCTGAGCGTCTTCTCAACGGTCTCACGGTCAGCGCACTCCTTGACCTTGACGTCGTTCGCGATGAAGTCGAGGACGGGGAAGTCGGCCTCCTCGGCCTGCAGGTTGTGCTCGACGAAAACGGTTTTGAGCTCCTCCGGCGGCGGGAAGTTCTCGACCTGGCCGTTGTTGATGGCCCTCATGAGCGTCGTCTTACCGCACCCGTTCGGGCCGCAGAGACCGTACCTCGAACCCCTGTTGAGCCTGAACCTCGTGTTGTTGAGCAGGATCATGCCACCGTAGGCGAGGGAGAACTCGCAGTCGCAGAGGAGCTCTCCGTCGTCCTCCTCGAACTTGGTCTTCTTCGACTCGCGAATCTTGTCAAGGTTCTCGTAGTAAGGGAGAATGGCCTTGACGACCTGGTCGGCGGCCTCGGGCGTGATGAAGTTGACGAGGTAGGGCTTGACGTAGGTCTCGGACCACGGCTCGGCCTCGAACTGGCGGGCCATGAAGAGCGAGTAGACGTTGCCGGCGACGTACTTGACGGTCGTGCCGACGAAGTCGTCCACCTTGGTGCCGGCGGAGGCCTTCTTGATGTGCTCCTTGAGGATGTTGAGGACGGCGGGGACGTTCTCGTGCTCGTTCGAGAACTCGGCAGTCGACTCAGTGCCGCCGGCCTTGATCAAGGTCGCCTTGGCGCTGTCGGCGACCTGACGGAGCTCGGGGTCGGCGGAGATCTCGGCGACACGCTCGAGGCCGGGGACGAGCTTGGGGACGAACTGGTGCGCGTCGGCGGGGTTCTCGACGAGCTTGCACATGTTGTCGATGATGACGGCGCACTGGCGGAGGACGGCGGGCGCGCGCTCGGAGAGACCGCGGTTGAGGATGGGCAGCATGATGGCGAGCGTGGGGGCCTCGACCTGCTGGACGAAGGTGGTGGACGAGAGCTTGTGGACGGTCTCGGGCACCTCGTCGGGGCGGGCGATGGCGGAGACGAGAGCGGGGAGGAAGGGGATGATGTCGATGTTGCCGACGGTGGCGGTGACCTCCGTGAGGCACTGGGTGGCGGCGGCGCCGACCTCGGGCTTGGTGTCCCACATGCAGTCGGAGACCGAGGGGACAATCTCGGGGAGGGAGGCGGCGATCTGGGTGGGGGCAGTCGCGGCGAAGGAGGAGAGGACCTGAAGGGCGCCGACCTGTATATAGAGGGTGCGGGCTTAGTATTCGTGATAACCATGTAGCGAGATAAAAAAATGGGAAGCAATGCAAGGAGCATCTGGAGTGAGGATTCCCTACAGTCCACCTCCTTTTCAATCCCATCAATCTGGAGGGACATTCACATACCTTCGTCTGCCACTTCTTCTCGTTTGTCAGCTGCTCGAGGAGGACAGGCACGAAGTTCCTGACACAGTACGGCGCAGCGTGAGCCAAAAGCGCCTTAGCGGCAACGTCGGCCGCGTTCCTCACGGGCACCTGCTTGTCACCGAGCGCGTTCAGAACGACAGGGATGGCCTGGAGCATGTACGGCTCTCCGCTCCTGCCGAGGGCCTCGGCGATCGCGGCGTACGCGACCATGGACGCCTCGCGCGCCAGCGGGTTCTTCTTGTCCTCCGAGGTCTTCTTCAGCTTGTCGAGGAGGCCGTAGGTCTTGAGACCCTTCAGGACGCCCGCGGACTTGACGATGCCCGCGAGGTCGGTCGCGGCGGACTTGCGATCATCTGCCGACTTGGCGGTCGTGAGGGTGACGAGGAGCTCGGCGACGAGGGTCTGGACCTTGTCGGACATGACGATGATGGGGGTGGGGGATGCGGGAGGTTGGTTTGATGTGTGTTGGTGATGGGGACAGGGACAGGGATGAGGGATGAGATGAGGGGAGGCGCCCGCGATGTCAGAAAAAAAAAAAAAAGAGGGCGAGCTGGAGAGCGCAGTTATGAGCCCGTTGCGGGTTCTTATGCGAAATTGACTGACGGACGATCAATGACGATTTGCAGCCCCGCTCCCACGTTCTGGCATGTGGCAAGCCCATTCGGCGGATGCGATTGGGCGCATCCGAAACGGCCGCGTCCAGCCCATCCATCACTTCAATCACTTCAGATCGACAAACTCTGTCGGACAAACATCTGGAACGCGCACAGATAAAATTTTCAGGCACCGCTTCGATGGAACATCTTTTTTATTGTGGACTGACCGCACTTCCTCTCCTCGTCCTTGGTACGGCCTCGCGACGTTGATCGAGACCCGCTGAAGGGGCCAAGCAAGCCTAATGCTTGCTCCGCCATACTTTAACGACCCTCATGGCACTTGATCGTTCTTTTAACGTCGTAAAAAACATCTAAAAAGAAAGGAGACAGAAAAGAAAGCAAGGGAAGGCGCACCAGCTATGCCATGTCCCGTTCTCCCAAGCGGTCGCGTCCTCGTCCTGCTTTGCTGCAACTGTGGATGCGGGCAAGGCATTCGGGGGACCTGTAAATGACGAGCAGCAATTAGAGGATCTCGCGAGAGTCCAGTGCAAGCGACTCGACTGATGCAACCTTTATGTCTCATACACGCCACCTTCCAACGTCAAATCCCGCACAACCCATTAGCCCTGACACGACGCCGTTCTCGGCCAAGGACTACTTGGCCTCTCTTGTGGATTCCACCTGTATTATCAGACTGCGCGGCGCCCCCCCCCTTTGAAGCTTTGTCCGCACGAGATGGTCGTCGAGATAGTACGCATCCAAAATCAGCCCCGCGACACGAATGCCAAAATAACGCGTCCTCCAGGACGACGCCTACTCCGGCGATGAAGACTCCAACCACTCCGAGGATCCCGCCGACCGCATCAAGACGACCCTCGTGCGCGAGCCCAATCGATGCGTGGTCCACATCCAGAACGAGTCTTCCGCGAGCGATCGCTTGTGGAGCCTCGCGCGCGCCGACCTCGCGGATCGATTTCTGGAGCTGAAGAGCACGATGACGGAAGCGGACGCGGCGGACGTCAGGGCGGACGCGCCGACGCTGTCGTGTCGGATGTGGGAGGACGCGAGCGGGCAGGGTTTGCTAAAGATCGTGAAGACGTATTTGATGGCTTCGGACCGCGTGGTTAGTTTTCTCCTGCTTCTTATTTTTTTTTGGGGGCCTTCGCACATCCGTTCTGCGTTCTAGCCGTTGACACTGATTATATCTTTTCCTAGGGAATCATCGTTCTACCAACTCTCGTCTTCTTCTTGCACGGGAGCGGTGACGTCCGCTTCGTGTTGAAGGGCGACCTCCCCTTGTACTTCGAGAAGCCGACCGCGATCCCGCGAGGGAGAATTTTGGAGCTTGGGGATGTAAGGGGAAGGCATTTCCGTATCTTTGGTCCCCACAATCAGGAAACCGATAATTTGCGCCGCGAGTTATCGGCCTTGCATGCGGTCGAGGTGAGAATATCGCACCACGTTCTTATTGCGCCTTTTTTGACAAAGAAGTTAGGGCAAAGGTGACGAGGTGTTGACACAAGGCGACGTTTTCATCCACACCACCTTCCTCAAGTCCGTTTTTGCCCAGACTTCTTTTATGGCGATGAAGTCCTACTCTGCCATTCGCTTCTTCTCCTACGGTTTTCAGGCGTCGCTATTGGAGAAGATCTACGTCGCGGGCGGCTTTGTGGCCATCGATGAGGAAGTTCTGTTGGGTGTAGACGGCCTCAGCGTTCTGCATGGGGTTCAGAAATTCCTCGACATATATCAACGGCAGTCGTTCTCTGATGTGAGCAAATTTGATTTTCACCCACGGACATTTTCTAACGCCGAGAAAAGAGAGGAATAGCGTGGCAGCTTTTAGTTCCCTGCAAGACCATGCGACGAATCGAGACCTCGGGGGATGATAAGCTCTTGAGGTTCGTGCAATGTCAGAGCTTGCCAAAAAAAAAATACTTCATCGTTGAACAAAGCCTCTTGCGCTTCCTGTACGAAATGATCGATATGAACCTCGCGCGCGTTCTCTCGCGGTACGAGGAGGCGTGGCGGGCGAACCTCTCGCCGGAGCAATCAAGCCTCGCGCATGTCGCGCAGATGAGTTACAAGTCCGTCCGTCATTTCGTTTGCATCGTGGACAGGGAGGTCCCGTACATCAGCGACGGTGTCAAGCGTATATCGATGTCGGAGTTCAAGGTCGGTTGTTTGTCACTTTTGCAACTGTACTACTTGTTCAACAAGTGTGCAGGAGAACGGCTTTGCCACCATCTTGAAATGACCGCGTTGCTGCGGATTGCGAGGATATCCGGAAGATTGGTACTTCTCTCCCAGGGCAGATGATTAGCTTTCGAGATTGTGTTAATAATTTTGCTTTTGCTGACAAATCTTGCATAATGCATTCTATCGTACATATATATGTATGTATACTCACTGATTCAATTAAAAAAAATACAATCCCTCTCGTTTCTTTTGCAAAAAAAAAGACCGCGCCCAAGATCAGTCAGCAAAATGAACACTCGAAGGTGGCGGAGGACGAAATTTGACGGCCTGGCATCACAGGCAACACCCTGCGAGCAAACGGGCCATCCCCGCACTCCAGCGGCCGTCAGCCATGGACGCCTCCATTGCCCGCCAAGGCCAGCGCGCCGTCTTCCCGTTCGCCCTCTCCTTCGTCGCCACCATCCTGGCGCTCGTCGCGGCCGGCACGCAGTACGCCCATTCGCTCTACTCTCCCTTGCTCGCTAGCCGGCTCCAGCTTACCGGTGTGCAGTCAAGCCTCATCAGCTCCGCTTGTAATTGGGGGTATTATGGTGAGAGGGACTGAAAAAAGAGGATCACCCGTGAAGTTTCCTAATGCTGTTCAGCCTCGGGCGGTGTGTGGGGGTATTTTGCGGACGCGGAGAGCGGGTCGAGCGCGACCATGATCTTTGTGGTGGCGGCGCTGTTGATAGGGTCGGGGTACTCGACCATGGCCGAGATCTATGACATGGGCCCAGTCAAGGGGTCTGCGGTGTACGTCGGGATCGCGTATTTCGTTGTCGGGCTCGGCAGGTCAGCTTCGAACCGGTCGCGTGGCAAAGCTGAACTCTTTGCAGCTCGGGGACGTTCGCAGCGGCCATCGGCACGAACCTCCGCAATTGGGACCCAAAGTACAGAGGCTTTGCTACGGGCTTGCCGCTGGCGGCTTTGGGGCTCTCCGCGTCGCTCTACGCCCTCGTCGGGACCGTGTTCTTTATGGAGTCGGACTCCGATAGCAGCGCGCCCACAAAGTTCTCGTTCACTTCCGCCTCATTCACTACACTATCAACCTCCCTGAACGTCCACGGCTTTCTTTTCTTCCTCGGCGTCTCCACCATGGCCATCAATCTCCTCAGCACCTTCCTCGTCAAGGACCTCCGGCCGCGAAAGTCAAACCCACAAACTTCAAACGAGCCTCTTCGCTCGGCGCCCCTCGATGAAGGGCAACACGCCGACGAAGCTCGCTCGGAGACGTCCCCGTTGCTGCCCGAAAACGACCCCTATCGCCATCACATCCTCCACTACGACAGCGTCACCCCCATTCTCCACCCCTCTACTGTCGTGACGGCCCCACGCGGCGCCGGCATCAATGCCGCGAACCATCCCCACCCCGCGCACCCCGCGCACGCCGCGCACGCCGCCCAAGCAGTCGAGCCGGTGCACACAATGAGCCCATCAGAGAACCTGCGCGCGTTCCTGACGAGCACGGACGCCCGGCTCCTGTTCCTCATCCTCCTCATCGTGTCCGGCAGCGGGCTGGCGTACTCGAACGCCATCGGGGCCATCGTCGCGTCGCTCGCGTCAGTCCCGGCCGGCGACGGTGGCGATGGCAGTGAGAACGGGACGTCCCTTCTCACGGAAGGCGACGACGGCGGGCCACGACAGCGCAACCAGGCCCTAAACGTGGCCGTCTTCTCCATTGTCTCGTGCTTCAGCCGAATCGCGAGCGGGCTCGCCTCGGACGGCGGGATGCGGTGGTGGCGGATTGACAGGAGCAGCTGGCTGGCCGTCGCGTCGTTGTTGATGATGGCGGGGCATGGGAGGATCTTGCTGATGTTTGGGGAGGACAGGCTCTGGGATGGGGACTTGGGGTCGCTGGTTGGCTCGACCGTGCTAGTCGGGCTTGGGTTTGGGTGCGTTAACACGGTGATGGCGGTGTTGATCTCGGATGTGTTTGGGCAGAAGTATTTCTCGACGAATTGGTTAGTTTCACGGGTTGTTAATGTTTGTTGTTATTCGGGACTGACTGACATCGTTACGTAGGGGAGTGACGAGGATTGGGACGGCTATTGGCGGTCAACTCTTCGGATTCCTCTTTGGCCTCATGCTCGACTTGGAGGCTTCTCGCCCTCACGAGGAACTGGATTCAGGCTCCGTACGGTCTTGTGTCGGGTCGCGATGCTTCGTGTCCGCCTTCTGGCTTTGGGCCTCTATGAACTTGATTGCTTTTGGGCTTTCGTTGGCGCTGTGGTATCGGAGAGCGAAGGCCGCTAGGGCACCGCAATGAGCGCTATTGGTGGTGGTTGTGGTGTACAGATGATGGGACATATACGATGAAAGTGACACGCATGCCCCTTTATTTATTAACTCTTAACTCTTATTGTTTGCACTCTTCACTTGATCCCGGCAAACTAATTTAACCAGAACGTTCACCATGTCTTCGTCAAGTTGTGCTTCCAAAATTATAATACAAAGTCCCTCTCGAAAGGCCTTGCTGTTACCACGCGGGTATCCTCAGCGTTTATCAGCATCACGAGCGTGGTGGGGGGTGCGTGATCGAAGCCACGATCGTGTCCGAACTTCGTCAAAAATGGAGGCTCGCAAGCGCAAGGAGCTGGACGAGGACCCAGCAGAGGTAGGGCTCCCCCAGGAAGCCATCGCCGGCCGCCGTGCGCGGCCGGTCTGTAACCCTGGCATCTGTGACTAACGCTTCAGTGCACGCAGTCTGCCTCCCCATCCCACAAGCGGGCATTCATCGCCAGCTCCGCGAACCCGACGCCGCTGAAGGTGCGTGTGATCAACGTCCCTTGCTCGAATGCCGCAATTGGGCCTCTAATCCCATGTAATAGGCTTCCAACAAATCCAACCCCTTTCTCCGCGTAGTGAGCGCCACATGGGACGACGTTGCGGACGACGTGAAGTCCCCGCCGACCCCTCAGGCGCAGCCACCGGCATCGACAGGGACAACGCCATCGAAGGCCACGCCGACGAGCCTGGGATCCCGTGCGTTCGGGGACGCGGGACGATCGTCCTTCGGATCTGGCAGCGGGGCGTTCTTCGCCGTCCCGATGGCCGCGGCCTCGTTCGAGCAGATCGCGAGGGCGAATGCGGGGGAGAAGGAGAAGGAGAAGACGGAGGAGAAGAAGGAGGCGGCAGCGGTGGATGAGGCGGCGAACCCGATGATGATGTCGGCGCGGCGGGGCGGGTTCGCGAACCTTGGCAGAAAGCCGCCGTTGCCCGTCGCGGCGGCGGCCCCCGCAACGGAGATGGCGGACGACGACGACCCGATGGCAATCTCCTCCGTCCGACCGCCGGACGCGGTGGTGAACGGCGGCGAGGTGGGCGTGGCCGCGTCACCGCGCCGCAACGGCGTCAACGCGGTCGGGGAATCACCCCGCCGCGTCGCGGGCGGGATACGAAACGCGATGTCCGTCAACCTGTCGTCGAGGTTCGCGGCCCTAGGGAGGAAGGTCGCCCCCCCGGCGACCGTGTCGACGGCGGTGACACCCGCCACTGTAGCGCCGGTGGAAGAAGGGGGCGAGGACCCGATGATGATGTCGGTGGTGCGTCCGCCCGAGGCGGCGGAGAGCCCGCGAAGTCCCGCAACCATCAAGAGCCCGCTGACCATGAATCTGTCTAGCCGGCTCGCGGCCGCGGCGCCGAGGTCGCCCGTGGGCACGGGGAGGGAGAGCAATGAGAAGGTGGAGAACCACGAGGGCGGGGTGGAGCAGGTCGCGGGGCAGGCATCAGGTGTGAAGCGGGCTGATACGCCGGCAGTTGCGTTGGGAGTTGTGGGTATTGATGGGTCGAAAGATGGAAAGGAGGGGTCTGAGGCGAAGAGAGTGGGAGAGGGCGCGAAGGAAGGCGCGACAGTGTGGGACACGCCGAATCGGTTCGTCGTAGATACGCCGTCACGGGCCAAGTTTGGGGGTTCGTTTGCGGGCCGGGCGGGGGACGGGGTGGAGTCGTCTCTCGGACAGGTTCGTGTATTATAGTCTGAAATGTTGCGTGATGTCTTACGCCTACTCATAAAGAACGCGATAAAGCGGCCGTTGAACTTTTTGCGGAACGCGGCGACTTTCGGATCTGGGGCCGCGACATCCGGGTCGTTCGCGGCGGCGCGGTTGACGAGCGCGTCGTCGTTCTTGAACATGTTAGAGAAGGAGGAGGAGGAGAAGAAGAGCAAGGAGTCGGGGACGACCGAGAAGGCGTTCGAGAAGGCCGATGTACCGCCGGAAAAAAAACCGGAGCCAAAGGCGGAACGTGAGTTAGGATAAATTATGGCTGTGTGTGCCTTTCGTTAATATTGGTCAATTGCTTCTTAGTGACAACTGGCGAGGAAGACGAGACGACGATTCACCAAGTTTGTTGCTTGCTTGATGAACTGTTTTACTGGTCGTATTCTGACGTGTCTTTATGTGTCACAGGTTCGCTGCAAGCTGTATAAGATGGAGGACGACAAGAAGTGGCACGAGAGGGGCGTGGGCAATATCAAGCTGAACGTGAATACGAAGAATGATGAGGCGCGACTACGTATGCCTTCTTTATAACCACCGTAAAAGTAGATTATCATTCAACTGACACCGCATCTCTTTTCAGTAATGCGGTCGGATGGCGTCCTCCGGCTGATTTTGAACGTGCGGATTATCCCGAAGATGCCCTGCAGTCAGACACAAGGGAGAGGGGTGACGTTCGGCGGCATCGAGGAAGCGGACTCGACGATGCGAATGTTTTTGGCGAAGGTTTGGCTTCCCTTTGATTCGATACTATATCTGGCGCTGGCTCTGATTTTCCGTTATCTTATCACAGGTAAAGGATGAGAATGCTGCCGAGAACTTGCTGTCACATATCAAATCGTATTCTGAGGCGAAGAACAAGGCGTGACGTATAATTGATAACGAACATAATTGCTTGGGTTTACATAATAGATCCTTTTGTGCCTCATTCCTCTCTTGAGGGTCCTGGGTGGGAATGACAACGCACTGCTGTGGCAAGGATGTCGCGAGTTGATGAAAACAAAAAGGGTAGGCTATTTCGGAGGCGCAAAATTGCTTCCTAAAACGCAACGTTACACAGAGCAGGGCGTCCCACCAAAGCAGGCAGAGACGGCTTGGCTTGTTGATTCATTGAAAAGTGGCAGTGTTCCTTGTCTCCGTCACTTCTCCTTCGCTGTCCCCTCCCCGTCATCGATCCCCACGCCATGTTCGAGGTTGTCGTCCCCGCCGTCATCGCCCTCTCCCGAAGGGACGCGACCAGCGCCATCCACGAGCTCGCCCGCCGCTACGTCGACTGCGGCAACGAGTACATCTGCCCCGATGGTGAGATCCACTTCGAATCTTGAATGATGGTTAACGTTGTATTCCATCTATCGATTTGCAGGCTACACTTGTGACAACTCGTACACCCCGCCGAGGTGCAACAAAGGTCTGTCGATCGGCGCCATCATTGGGATCGCCATCGTGATCCTCGGTTAGTTCTTCTCATATTTCCCCAGCCCACCTACAATTGTGTGCTGACTCGTTTTACTTGAACAGCCGTCATCGGGTGCTGTGTCGGCGCATGCATCTTCGTTCGCCGCCGTAACCAGCAGCAGCAGCAACTCCAGCAGGCCATGCAGACGCCCGCCGTCCAGCAGACCGTCTACGTCCAGGACCCCAACGCGGCCTACGCTCAGCAGCAGCCCGTCTACGGCCAGCCGCCCCAGCAGCCGCAGCCATATGGAGCTCCCCAGGCGCCCGCCTACGGTCAGCCCCCCCAGCAGCAGCCGCTCGGGGTCTACCAGCCGCAGCAGCCGCAGCCTTACCATGACGAGAAGTCCCAGCAGAACTTCGCTACCTACCCGACCTCTCAGTAGAGAGTTTTCGTTTTTACTGGCGTCCGTTTTTTGCCTTTTCGATCCTGTAGTGCTGCTGGTTTAAGAGGGGATGGAAGGCCATGAGGTTTTACAAGTTGTACGTGTTCGGCTTGAAAATTTCTTTTCGATCAGGTTAATGAAGCTGTTGCTATGCAATGTTAGAAGTCAAATATATTACTCTATTTTTTCGCTTTTACCAATGTTTTCAAGCAATCTATGTTCCAATCTGAATGGGTGTGTACGTTGATCTGTTCGAATAGAAAATTCTCCCTATCCTGTTTATAAAGCAATATGCGTGATGCGAAGTCGGAAGTCATAGTTGCTACATTAAGCGGCTTGTGCGATGGCTAAGGTGGCTTGACGCCGTCAAACCCTCTTTTTTTCTCATTCGCGAGTCTACAGCGCAGTATGGAGAACGACAAGGGGCAGGTACGGCGTCGTTGAGCTTGACGGGAGGGCCATCATGGAGGTCACGAATGTCGAGGTTTCTGGTTTTGGATATCTGAGCGCTGTCCGAGGCTGTTGGAGGGGACTTTGGGGGGGTCTATGCGGAACGGAGTGGTGATTGAGTGCCTTCCTAACGCTGTATTAAAATCGCCGCAGATCGTCGACCTTTACATTCCTCGGAAGTGGTGAGTACTTTATCCCGCCTTTTTTCTAGTGCTTTCGCGCGACCAAATCGAAATATTCTTTCTGAATCATAAATTCTTATCTTCTTCTTTCGCGGTTCAGCTCCGCCACCGGCCGCCTGATCACGGCTAAGGACCACGCCTCCGTTCAGATCAACATTGGCGAGGTGAACGCGGACGGCAGGCTCACCGGCCAGTCGAAGACTTTCGCCCTGTCCGGCTTCGTCAGGTCCGTGGGGGAGTCCGACGACGCGCTCAACAGGCTCGCGACCCAGGACGGTTACCTTAAAAAGTAAGTTTTTCTTCAAATTGTAAGCTTCGACAGCCAGCAGACGTTCTCATGCCGCCTCCCTTCTCGTAGCGTCTGGACCTACAGCAAGTAAAATTGGACGGCGCGGATTTTGGGGATTGGGGACTACCATCAACATAAAGGCCTACCCTGCTTTCTTGCACTGTTTGCTTGCACGTTGCTTTTGTTTGGTCGGGCACGCCGTTTACCCGCTATATACGTTACATATAATAAACGTTGCCTTGATCATTTGCACTGTATCGCTGAGGTGTGGACGTGGAATTCTTTTTATTTGGGGTTTTCCATGCAGGTACGACTGGAGACATTAATGGGTCCATAATGAAAGCAGATTACTACAAACTCATCGCAACACATTAGGAAAGCATCTAAATTGCTACTGGCGGTGCGGTCATGATATTATCAAATAGGTCGGCTACAAAAACACAAAATAAATAAAGGATGAGATAGCATGTGTACAATGAAAGTGCATGTGTAATAAATTACGGCAATGCGGATTAGAGATAGGAGATAAAGTCCATGCACCCACCGCCTCGGCGGGCTCCCATCATCGAGCAATAAATATGCGAAAAAGCATCACGGCCCCCGTACCCCGTTCCCGTTCTCCCTCCCACCCCACGACCTCCAAGCCGTGAACGCGGTCCCCGTCGACGCCGACCCAAAGCTGGACCCGCTGCACCAACCTCCACCCTCAAACCCATCCCCGTCACCCCTTCTCGAGGGACCCGCCTTGGACCCGGCCGGTGGCGTCGGTATCTCGATCGGCATGCTCGTCGCGGCTTCGCTCACCCCACAGACGCCCTGCGGCGTCACGTCCGCCATCCCGTCGGGGCCCTCAGCCGCAGGTGCGAGTTCGCCAGTAACCTCCTCGTTGTCCTCCTCCTCAACGTCACGGTCACCTGCCGCCTCCACATCCTCACCCCCAAACAACCCTCCAGACTCCGGTGAATCCGTTCCCACGACGTCAGCGTCCACCCCGTACTCGGTCCTCAAGGCCGCAATGCCGTCAACGCCAAGCGCGCAGAAGCCCCTCCGCTGCTCCTCGGTATACTCGGCTGGCGCTGGCCTGCTCAAGCCCCTCACGAGGGCCGACAGCGGTCGCGGACTTGCCGGCAACGTCGCGCTCGCATCTACCGGTCCGTGATCTCCGTCGTTACCCTCCGTATCGGATTCCAGCACACGCATACACCCCGACAGCGTGATGTAACTTAAAACATAGCAAGATTCAATGAGGAGGCGGAGTACACGTGAGGACAAGTTAGGGCAGTATGAGAGGTGTACGCGCTCTAGCGTGGGTGCGAGGAGATGCAAGGTCTGGAGCGAGGCGTCTGTCAAAAGCCGGCACTTGGTGATGCTGAGGCGTCGGAGGCGCGTGCAGGAGCGAGAGACGTCGATGAGGGCCTGATCGGACATGCAACGAAATTAGAAAGCGGGCCAATGAGAAGGAGGATAAGTGCTAACCGCGTCCGTAATTCTCAAACTAGACAGGTCCAGGTACCTCAGCTTGACACACGCCGTTACGACCCTCCGAACGCCCTCATCCGTCAACGCGTCGCAGTGGCCCATGTGCAGAAAATGGAGAGAACGACCGATCTGAGCCACAGCCGAAATGCCGTCGTCCGTCAAAGCCGCGCAGCGAGAGAGCACGAGGGTCCTCAGCTTCGGTGTCTGCGCCAGCACCGAAATGAGGAAACCGTCCGTGATAGTAGAAATGTCGCCGAGGTTGAGGCTACGAAGGGTGTGGAGCGGCACAGGATTTGTAGGCAAGAGAGGGGCGGGCTGCATGAAAACCGTAAGCCACCGATACAGATACCAAAGCAATAAGGAGATATTTTTACCTCCGCTATCGAGAAACATCTCGCCAAATTCAAATCCCTTAGAAACCTCAAACCCCCTTCCTGCTCCGCATCTCCCGTACTCCTCAACCCCAACAACGCTGCAACGCCAACCCCCGTCACGCCCTCGCCGCACCCACTCAAATCCAACTCGACTAGTTTTCTGCATTGCCTTGCCATAACCACCAGCGCCCGATCCGTCACGCCCCCACATTCGCTCATCATGATCTTCTTCAACGTCTTGCCCCGCTTCATCGCTACCTCGATAAGGCCTAGATCGTCCACCCCGGTTCCGGCAATATGTAGACTTGCGATCCGTTCGCAAGACGCCGCGACTGCTTTGAGGAATGCAGAGCCCACGGCGGGGATGTTGGAGACGTCCAGGGAAGTAAGTCTGGAGCACCTAGATATCAGGGAGGACAGAGGGGTCTCCGTCAGGATGGCGCACGATCGAATGGAGAGCTTTTCCAGGTTTGCGGGGTTGGAAAGGGCGAGGCGGGTGATGAGAGCGTCGTCGATGAAGTTGGAAAGCGTGTCGGGGAGGGTGAGGCGGCGGAGCATAGAAGCGTAGACGAAAGCTGTTTTGACGGTGTGAGGATTATCGTCAGCGGGGAAGTTGGAAGGCGAAGAGATGTCCGCCTCGGGCGGCCGGTCGTCGAGATCCTCGTTCATGTCGTCGACAACATCTTTACCATCTGCGAGTTGTCGCGGGCAGACACTATCGAAGAAGCCTTGAAGGGCGGCAGGCGTAGTGATGGACGGCTTGTGATAAACGATTTGCAAGGAAATGGGTGCGAGAGAGCGGCACGTCAAGGAGCAACGGAAAAGGTCGGTGGGAGCACGAAGGTGGCAGAGAATCTGCGTGATGAGCTCCGTGGGGAGGTTATCCAGCTTGCTGCTTTGAAAAAGGGTGCCGTGGCTGCTGCTGTACGTCGTCGCCTTCGTGACGACCAAAGGGCTCGAAGGCCTGGCCGTGGTCGCTGACCATGTTGGCTGCGGAGCTGATGCGTGCGCTGCGATGTCGGAGTTCGAATTCGGCGACGAGGTCCAACAGGAGCCTGACGACGCCCCGGAGAAGGTTGAAAACAAGGATAATGGCGCCGTGGTGACCGAAGTGTTGATGGAGAGGGTGCTGGTCGACGTTGTACTCGCCGATTGGTGGGAGGACGACGACGTCGATGGCGAAAGCAATTCCGTTTCTTGAAGTGACTCGATCGGGAAAGAGGGTGGATGCTTTTCGGGGCGGGTGAAGATCGTTAGCACCAGCACTGCATACCCGAAGGCCCATCTCAGGGCACAGGGCTCCTAAACCATCACCCCCTGCCCAGGATATTGCCCGACATGCCCAGCAATCCCAACCTTCATTCCTGGACATTCCCGTCGCAAATCCTACTCCTCCAACAGCTCTCACACTCACGCTGGTTCTCCTGAACGTATGGCGGAGTAGGTGCTTCTTCTGCTGGCCGGACCAACGCCGTCCCTTGCTTTCAGCGACCGCATGGCTGGACAGCTGCTGCTGGGGCTGACAGAGGCTGTGCAGCTGCCCCGGTCCCGAGTTGCGGTTCGAGGCCAGTGGGCGGGGCCAGCCGTTAGTTGGGTCCATCTCAACGTCGTCGGCGAGCACTCCATCACTCCGGCCGCATTCCGGGCCGTCGACGTCCATGGTATGCAGAAGGACGCGAGGAGGTGTGCGAGGTGATGACGAGCACCCGTGGTGGGGAGACGACCGACTGGCCCAAGGTGGTGGGGGCCAAAAATGTGTGGTGCTGGATCAATTCGGACACCCAGAGCCGGACCGCAGGGCAGTGTTGGGTCTGCTGATCGAGAGTTAGCAAGTAAAAGTCACTGAAGAAACAATTAAATTGTCGTTCAACTGTGATGTATAAACTTCATATTGTTGTTTGAGAATCGAAGTATGCATAAACAAGAAAAGGAAGCATCAGCAACTG
Organism: Irineochytrium annulatum; assembly: GCA_027600665.1. NCBI lineage: Eukaryota > Fungi > Chytridiomycota > Chytridiomycetes > Chytridiales > Chytridiaceae > Irineochytrium > Irineochytrium annulatum. Next base: position 24,319 of record JADGJL010000108.1, on the reverse strand, counting down.
CAGTAAAGAATGCCATACAGCGCATATCAAGAGGGATATTTGTCAAGCGGGATAGATGCAACAAGTGCGGAAAACTCGAGTCTCGACATCACAAGCTACTCGTCGCGCGTGGAAATGTCACCGCCGCGCGCACTAGCGTAGTGCGGCTAACGATGATTGATCGCGAGTGACACATGCCCGCCGTTCTCATCCCGATCCATCACCAACGATCGCGTGGCGACCCTTGCCTCCTGCTCCGGGCTGTGCGTAATCCACAAGCAGTTGTATTGCGTCAGCGTTTGCTCCACTAGCCGCGTCGTCTCCGGGTCCAACGCACTCGTCGGCTCTTAAATGAATAATGCTTAGCGAAGTTGAACGCCATGCAATCACGAACCGTCGAGCAACAGTACATCCGGCTCCCTCCCAACAGCGATCGCCATCGCGATTCTTTGAATCTCACCCCCACTTAGCTGATTCCAATCCTTCTCCCACGCGTCCTCGCTAAGTCCCCATTTCGCTGCCACCGCTATCTGAAGAAGCGTTATAATGGTTTTCCAAACGTCAGTTATTTCCGAACTTCGCTCATCGTCAGCTCACCGGATCAGTATCTAGTTTGTCTCGACTCTTCTGAGCCGCGAATGACTTCATAGTTCCCAGGAAGTCCTTCGGCGTCCCTGGAAGTGCCGGCGGCCGCTGAGGCACGTACTGAACCCTTGTCCGCCATTGCGGCACGCCCGTCTCCGCGGGTGAGCTGCGTGATGTTGTTAGAATACGAAGCCAGCGTGGACATGGTCGCGGCGCCGTACCTCCCATGCAGAGTCACGCTCCCGCCGTCATAAGGAATCAGCTGCGCCAAACACTTCAACAGCGTCGTCTTCCCGCACCCTGCAGTGCTGACGTGGTCAGAGTTCAATTGCAATGTCCCTTGCCTAAATCAATCCCACCACTTGGGCCCCGTACGGCCAGCACGGTCGGCTCCCTCCTGTCGAGCTTGACGGTGAAGGAGATGTCGTGGAAGAGCACCCGCCCGTCTGGCAGCCGCTTGCTGAGATCGCTCACTTCCAACATGATGCAAATTGGCTCAGTTTTAGCAGTGATGGTCAACTCTTCAGCCAGCGCGTCGCGCCCGCTGATCGTGACCACGACCTGCCGCATCAGACCTCTAATCTCTTGATCCTGCAGGAGGACGTTGGCGGAAGGTGTGGAGAAAGGTGTCTCCCATGCGCTAATGACCCTGACAGCATCCATGGCGTCGTCGACGGACGCAATCTTACGGGGAAGAAGCTGGTTCCTTACCACGCAAACTGGGTTGGTATCTCTTTCACGTGTGTTATCCTGTGTCTTACTTGCCTTCATTTGAGGCACGCTATGGTCGCAACTACCAACTCGATGGCCTCAACTACACCTTCTTCGACCTCCGCCAAAGACGCCTTTGGCCACGTGCCTACATCCCCTAGCCCTTGGGTCACGGACAGCCGATTGGTTTAGGAGGGCGAGAGGATCGAGCCGGCAGACTTCTAGAACGAGAAAGAAAGGATTTGGGATACTATCGGAACTTTGGGCAGCTCATGAAGCGGGTTCATTTTAAGGCTGGAGAGTGGACGTTATCAATAGGTTCTCGACGGCTAGTAGGACGTCGGAGTCGAGGGCGGCGTTTGTGGACACATCATTCAGAATTTTCTACGAGTACCCCTGCTTGTTTGATCGCGTCGATCAGTGAGAACTATTCCCTTTCCGGGCCTTTGGTGTGCTCCTCATGCTGATTGCTTGCAACAGAGACTGGGAACACATCTCTCGTCTACGCGAGACCACGGCGACGGTGGCAACGAGGTCATGCTTTTGATCCAGCGAGCTTTGTTGCCGTTCTTGACTCTCTTGCACGCGTGTAGACGCCACCCATCGCGCCTTCTTGAGATCTCCACCTGCGTCGTGGCGACCCTGCGAGGATTCGCGCCCAGCCGCTGAAGGACATGCCGGTTCCTGACGACCATCAACGTCATTTCGCGTCCTCCGACAAGACCTAGCTCCGCCGGGTCATCGGACGAATTTGAAGTCTACACCATACGCGCCGTTGTAGGTTGAGCGACGACGTTCGAGGGATGCCGCGACGGGTGAAATTCTAGATGTTCCCTTTTTCCGTTCCTACCTTTTTGTTCTGACTTGATCTTTTCGCATAGCACGGACATAACGCTGCGAAGGCCTCGTACAGCTACCACCCGGTCAAGCGCGTTCTGCCACCATATGGCTGGTGCGCTCCATTCAGGAGAAGACACCATTCGTTGGCGATTACGGCGCTTGCGGGGATCACGCGATTGATCTCTAGCGCAGTCTGACCAAACGCTTATGATGGGCCAAGCAGGGATCTGCGATGAGCTATCACGTTAATTGCTAATGGATGTTTCGCCTTTCGTTCTTTTGTCCATTTCTGCATGCGAATAGTCTGCCAACCATTATTGACTTGTAGGTACATATATTCAAAAGAAAAACAGTTACTGAACATCGTTATGGGGAAGGTGTAACGCGTAAGATTATGACATGTCGAATGAAGAAACAATAGCCCCGGCAAAGTCTATCTCACAGCTTCGCCTTCAAACCCCCCTTCTTCACCACCACAGTTGACCCCTTCCCCTCCCATCTCCTCTTCAAAAGTTGCACGACGTTTCTCGCCGCAACCGTCTCGCTCTCCATGGCCGAGAACGCCGCCTCCAGCGCGTTGACATAATAGACGCCGCCGCCGTTCGTCGTCCCCTCTTCCAGCTCGAACCTCGGCCACTGCCCCCTTTTCACCGGAGTCAACACCGGATACGAGTCCCACTCGAACCGATCCACCCTCCTGATCTCCGAGTAAATCTGGCCCAGAACGTCGTCTGATAGAGGTTGAGGGCTGAAGATCTTCGAGACCGTCACGCCGTTCGCTAGGAAACTGCGAACGCCGATGCTGTTGAAAGGGCATGATGGGTTATTGGTGGTAGCGATCGTTCTGGGGAGATCGGCGGTCGTGGCGACGCCAAAGTACGATTTGTTGAGGACGCCCGTGACGAAGGTGACGTGGAGGTGGACAAAAGGGACGGGGACGGGTTTTGGAATGCCTTCGAAGGAGATCGCGGACAGCGCCTGATGAAGGTCGATAATTAGCCACGCTTTTCACAACAGAACAACTTTGCACGTACCTTTGTAGCGGGAACAGCAACGATCACGGCGTCATATTCGTCCATATTGCCGTAGGCGTCCCCCACGGCGTAGGATACTTTCCCGCCCTCGATCCTTTTCAGTATCCTCGTGACCTCGGTCTCCAATAGAACCTTCGCACCGGAATTAACCATCATCTGTTCGTAGATGCGCTCGTTCCCGCCGGCAATGTTGTGAACCGGGATGAACGCCGCAATTAGGCAGATGCATGTCGCGAGGGAGTTTAGGTCGAGATTTTGCGCGTAGTTCACTCGCGTCGCTGCCTGATATCCGCTTGAGAACTCATGACCATATTAGACTATTGGCTGACCTCCACTAATTCATTCAAGTACAGCTCCCCCATTCCAAGCTCCGTCAACTTCTCCCTCGAGGGTGCCTCCGCAAGTTCGATTAGCTCTAAGTGCGTTAAGAATCCTTCGACGGTCTCAAACGCCAATTCATCCTTCTCCGCAAGGTCGTAATTCCTATCAAACCGCGCGTTTACGTCAAAAGCGAGCGAGCGCGAGCGTGACGTGGAGGCATAACCCCATCTCCATAACGCAGAGGCGATCGTCCGCCACGGTGAAGTAGACGCTTGGTAAACGAACTCCTTCCCGTTGAATATACCTAGCGGGGGCACGGGCGGCGTCTTATCCTCATTGAAAGAAAGATTGTTCGCCTTGGCGAATTCCACCAAGTTCCTGTTCGACAATGCTGAATCTCACATCAGCATGAAATATGTCCTACGTGGTAAACCGCATGGGTTACTAACAAAAGATAGAAGCTCCCGTTTCCACAGACACGACCGTGCCCTCCCGGCCCATGGGGTCATCTTCCTTCGAGACCGGCACGTCGAACATCTTTGCGCGGCCGCCAACCCTGTCCGAAGCCTCATACACCGTGATCTCCGGTGCATTCGCCGTGTTGTTCTCGTACGCCTTCGACAAGAAGTAGGCCGCGGATGAGCCGGCAGCCCCGGCCCCGATGATCGCAACGCGTCTCGGCTTCGTCATAGGTGTTCCGTCCAGCTCACGGTCGTGGGAGTCCAGAGCAATGTCCGCAATGCCCAAGATGTCGTCGGCGTCGAAGTCGCCGACCTGGAAGATGAGGTTGGGGTGGTGTGCCGGCCCAAGGTCGGGATCCACGGCGTGATCGTTCGCTCTCTGTAACTCGACGGCGTTTGTCGGGTCAGAGAGGAGGAGAATGAGGACGAAGACGGCGACCGCAGGGACGATCAAGCGGGCAAGTCGACGCGCTGCGGTTGGCATTAAGCAATCGAAAATTCCTAACGGCATCGCTGGACGATGTCCATCGTTGAGTTTGCGGTGGGCTTTAACCAGAGCATGGTGAGCTCCTCATGAACGCCCGCAATCCAGTCTTGATCGGCCCCCTTCGGAACAGGTTGCCGAGATCATTAAGAAGAGCTCGAAGTTCGACTCGGCGACGACCTCGGCAGTAGCTCTGCTCACCGACATCCTTGGCCACGTCCTCCAGCGGCTGGGAGCGAAGGCATGCAGTTATTGCCACCTTCAAGATCGGAGAGCGGTGAATTTGGAGGACCTCGTTTGCGCGCTGGTGGAGGCTGGTGAGCTGTCGGGAAGGACGTTGTCCTGTTGTTGACTCAAAGGCAGGAGTGGATATGGCGGAACTAAAGGAGTACGGGCTTATGGTGACGTCCTACGAGGCCGCGGCGGCCGCAGAGCCTGTTATTGGAAACCGGGCTGTCGCAAACCCTCCTGCACCTCCTAAGTCTTTCCATGCCAGGCCAGCGCCGGGTCCTTTTCCAGTCCCCATGTGAGCTCTCTTTGAAACTGGATGACCAAGCTCGGCTCTTTGTTCGCTTAATGTCTCATAAGTTCCTCAGGACGGACACCAACGGACAGCGGCAACGTGCAATGGGGCGACCTGCCCTCGCTGACAACATTGTTCCCTGCAAAAGGCGACGAACCTGCGAGAGCGACGGCGGCTGAGGGCTCGTCGACACGGCCATTAAAAAAACGTGGTCCGCATATCACAAAGTTTCTTCCCGATTTCCCCACCGAGGCGGATCTGGAGGACTTTGACGTCAACAACGCGCGCTCGACCTCGAAACATCGGGAGGAGGAGGAAGGGCAAGGTGATCTGGCGATGGATGTCGACGAGAGCTATGACGTCGTCCCAGTTGCAAAGCGCGCGCGGAAACGCGTGCCGGCGAACATCTTTACGAGGCCAAGTGGAACGGCCCCCAAATACGACCCGCCACCTATGCCCGAGGTCGATCTTCCGCCCTCGCCGGACCCGACGATCCGGGAGGAAAACGCCCTCGTCCTCTCCACCGAGGACCTTACGGCGTTGAAGCCACGCGTTCAGGCGTCCCTCCGCCTTTTGAAGGAGAGTTATCGGGATTCAGAGGCCGTCCCCGCCGACTCCGTATACGCGTGCGCGCCGTCGCGGTCGCTGGGTGACGATATCCTTCTTTTTGGGAAGAAGTTGGGAGGGTTCTTTAGATCCGCGGATGTTAAGGCGGAGGAGCCGGAGAAGCCGACGGCGCCGAAGCCGCTGACGAAGCTGGAGAGCCCGCCGTCGAATGTTGGTGCCAAGACAGGCGGGGCGGCGGCGAAGAAGAAGGCGAGCAAGGCGGAAAAGGAGGCGGCCGGTGTCGAGAAACTTGCGACTTTGTCCAAGGTTATGTCGGAGAAGAATGTGTCGAAATCGATGTCGGTGATGGAGCATGTGGAGGCATGGGAGCCGCCGAAGCCCGCGCCGCAGCCAATAGGTGCATCACCATTTGCAAGTTCATCAACATCACTCGTCGAGCAACCACCTCTTGTCCCACCAAAACTCAAGATAAAACTCAGCCTCACGTCACCCAAACCCTCCGGCCCAGAAAAGAAGAAGAAGAAATCTATGCACTCGTCAAGCAGCCACAAGGCCACCAAGTCGCTAGATCAGACGAGCGCGGTGAAGGTCCCGAGCGCGCTGAGCAACGTTTTGGCGGTACAGCAAGAGGAGACGGTGGAGGAGATCCGGTGCATCTGCGACCACCCGACCGTCGACTACGGTTTGTTCATGATTGCGTGCGATCAGTGCACCAAGTGGTTCCATGGGAGTTGCGTTGGGGTGGCGGAAGGGGATGGACTTGATCATTGGTTGTGTCCGCGGTGTAGATGAGCGAGTGTGATTATGCTGGTTGGGGGCTGCATTTGCGATAAGCACAAGGAAACATTACGTAACCTAAAGACAACGTGTCAACTGGCTATGATATGAACGTTCCTTGAAACTTATTCACAGCGAACGAACGGAATTGCTGCTGTGTTTTGTACTCAAGCTTTCGAAATAATGAGAAAATGTTTTTTGAATGCAATTATGATCCACAAATATGTGGTGGTACGGAGCACAGAGTTTTTAAACCAGGGAACGTGGAGGTGCCAGCAATAACCTCCCTTGTTAGTGTGGACTAGATTTTACGGTAATATGCACTCATCAGCACATTGTCAAGCCACCTTCGAGGTGGCTTTCGCTGAAATCAGACACGGATGACAGCGCGCATAACTGCAAGGCGTCGAGGTGCTCGGAGATACGTCGATTAATACGTGCGAACAAGCGGGTGGAGAGTTTGTAAGATCTTGCCTGCAAGTTTGGGAAGCCGTTGACGGGTATGCTTCGCCCACGGCATCAAAACAGCGACAAGGTCTGCAAGGTCTGCGTGGTCGGAACCAGCCTGCCTGAAGAAATGCCATGGATTCAGCCATTTGCGCCTGCAAACATATATGGATACATCAAGAAGAATCACCCCCCCGGTGGAAGCCTTATTAAAGCCCAATCTCAAGTCTGGACTTGCCGCTGTGGAATCCGAAGACGATAAGACGACGCTGGTGATATGTGGAAGTAATATTTAACTAATATTTAATTGCAGATTCGTACTCATCCGAGCTGTTGGCTGAGCAGAACACTTCAAAAAGATGGGTTGGAATGAGATTCTTTAATTATGCTGGTGATACAAAGAAAGAAACTAAAGCAGCAACCCAAAAGCCCATATGAAAATAGAAAGAATGTTTTGTTTCCGTTGTCGACCTGCACCCACGGTTGCCACTGATGTCAACGACAAAAGACAGAGCAAGCGCGGGATAACCAAAATTAGGACATTCCGCCCACTCCATACGGCCTCTACACCATCCCCCGCAACAGACTAAGACACAACAACGCCAAAGGGAACAAGAAGTGATAACCCAAGTAAACAATACGCATATGAAAACACCTTATCACCACGACCCAATTAACTTAAGCCTTAGGAGGGCGGTGAACGGGGACGGCGCCCTTTGGTGCGAGCTTCTCGAAGACGGACTCGTAAGCGAGCTGATGGGATGTATCTGAGTTAGCCAAGTCCTAAGAACGAGTAACTGACCTCCGCAGGGTCAGTGCATTGAATTTCCGTGTGAATTCCGTCCAAACGTTGGCGGATGGCGAGCTTAGAGGAGGCGTAGAGCATGCGGGAGCGGATTTTGGAGGTGTCAGGGGCCCTACGATAAAACAAGGTCAGTATCATTCACAGCCACAAAATATGCGTACCAGAGGAAGAACACAAGCTTGTTCCTCACACCGTCGGATCCACTGTCGTACTCAAAGTCGAAGACGCCGTACCGCCCCTCGTCAGCCGGCATACGGTCCACGAAGTTCTTAAAAGTCTGGTCGGTGCCCGCCGCCTCGCCTTGCTCGATGGTGAAGATCAGGTCGGGGACGATGAGGGACTCCTGAATCTTAAAGACCAGGAACGAGTACTTCCGCCTCAGCTTCATCTCCTCGAACTAACAAAGTCCGCGTCGAAGTTGCGTTGAACATAGAAGGTCGAGCATTCGATTAGCGAGGCGAGATAACAAAGGAAGGGTCAAAAAACATACAAGGGTGATGACTTCGTTCGCAACTTGTACTCCGGAGGACTGAGATGAAGAGAAATCAGAGATTAGACCAACTAAACTTGTACATCTTGCGCGGCTTCCCAGATCCCAAGCCCAGCAACGAAAGCTTTGGCAACGCGCCGCCCGCTGTTGCGCATCGCGCGCCTCCGAGCCGTTTGATACCCGGGCCAAAACCACACGAGATAACCTCCCAACATGCCATCCCCAGCATCCTGACAGCCCAGACATCCTAACAAGCTGCAGAACATGTGTCGACGGCATCCAGACGCAGGAAACTGCCGAATGCCAGCCCGAGGGCAGGCGCCGATCGTCCGATCGCCATGGCCGTCTGACAGCCAAGCTCCCGCCCGGCCTTCCCACAAGCACCAGAAAGCGATCCGGCCGTCTCCGGTCACCAGTATCGCGAAGGGCGGCGTGCGCCGCTGTCTGCCTATCACGCACCATTTTGGGTGATGTCGATGAATTTCGTGAAGTTTTCGAGGAGCCTGCCGCTTCATGCGTTTTGATGCAATTTGCATCCACCCCACTGGCAGATCTACCAGAAGGACAGACTGGGCTTCCATCGTCACGACCGACGTCGTCGAATTCCCTAGGCGTGATCCGTAGCGTGGCGTTTGAAAGATGGATGAACGCTCGAGCGATGAGACCGCGCTGATCACTTCGCAACGTAAAAAGTGTGGATGTCCTTGTCGCATCGAATGCATTTACATTGCTTCCGATTTCCATTCAATGCATGCGGACGCGTGATGTTGAGCAGAGTATTAATACTTACAAGATAATGAAATGGAACGATTGGCGTGTATATGGAGACCGTAATCGTCGCGAGGGCGACCATTCGATGTAATCTGGTAATCTGGCTATTGACACTCGCATCAGCGCCTTCAACGCGTTTGACTGGAATGATTTGGCTCAGACGGGGCATGGTCGTGACAGCGAAGACGGCGCCATCGCCGACCCCCGACGACCTGTTCGAGGCGATCGTGCCCCATGATCTCTCCAAGGCCACCTTCCTGCTAAGTCACGCCCCAACCCATCTGAACGCCCAGATCACAACGGCACTCCACTTCGTCTGCCGGTACAATAACGCGCCCGCCCCATGAGCCTGCTGCTCTCTCGAGGCGCGGACGCGACACTGGGGACGAGCGACACACCGCCATAGACGGCGTTGGATCTCGCCATGGCGTTTGACGCAACGGACTGCGCGAAGCGGCTCGGATGGAAGGAGTGGGAGCCGCTAGCTGAGACCAGGGCGAGCAAGTACATTAATGAGACGGCGAAGTTGTTTAAGGGCAGCCCATTGAATCGGATGTCCCCGGTCAGGTTGGAGGAGGGACTGTAGCGGAAGGGGGAAGCTACGATTTGGTGATGGACGCATAGAAAACTTCCGGTGAAAGGAAGGAGCTTGTCTGGGTAGGGCGCGAGAAGGTCATTGGATTGGGATAGGAGGACGAGACGTTGGTGTTCCTCGGCGTGCATGAAGTCGATAGCATGTTTTGGCGCTGGACGGGACGAACTTAGAGTCGCTGAAGAAGTTGATCGCTGAATGCGGAGGGGAGTTTCAGGAGGCCAGACCTCCAGCGTTCAGCTGGGCCAAACGGGGCAGCGGCCATTTTTGTGCATGTGATAAGTATGGTTGGAACACGCGGTACAAATTTTGCTCTGCTTGCGGTTTCAATACATCTTCAAAAGGTAGCACATCTTGCTTTTCCCTCCATTTTCAGGCCGGTTCTTACTTCCTCTTACCCGCAAGCGAGTTATCAGCGCCTCTGCCCGAGCAATCTTGTATCGCCATTAAGTCCATAGAACTTCACATACCCGCGCAAGGACCTCGTCGTCATCACCTGCATTGCCTCTAAGCATGACGAGCTGCCTCCTCGGCCGCCAGAAAGCCTGGCCGCAGAGTATGTATTCCTGCATCGCACGGTTCGTGAAGCCCAGCGAGTCTATTAAAAAGGCTGTGAGGCGGAAGGTCAGGAGGAAACAGCTATCGGTGTCGGCAGGGGCATCTATCACTCGTCCCAGCCATGGCCGTTGCCGAGCCAGCTGAGGTTTGGGATAATCGGCAGACGATGAGCGACAAGGCTAGTTTTGTGGACAAGGAGGTAAAGACGCGAGGTATTTTAGTAAGACGGAGGTGCTGGAGGCGTTGAGGAAGCTTTCCGGTGTCGGGTGGGGAGTTGTTTATGCCACCAAGCTATACGATAGCGCATGTTACCTCAAAGCGTGGGCGAAATAGAGAGGTGGAGACTCCGAAGCCGGAGAAACAGTAAAGGATAACGTTAATAAATAGCTACTTCTCCCGCGTGATTAGTTTTCGTTAATGTTTATTATTACATCGATGACTTTAGAAAATGTAACGAGATCGAAGGTCAGGCACGAGAAAAAGAGAAGGTAGCGGAATTAAACCGAACAGCAAAATGGGAAAGCGAACCGGTAAAGGTAAGAGTTCAGCGAACTCCGAAGAGGGATAGAGAAGAAAATAAAGAATACGCCGCCTATCCATGACCAAAGTTCGCTTTCTATTCTACTTGAGGTAGGAAGTATCGCTCTACTTTGACAATGTTCTTCAGCCCAAATCCCCTAAAACGTTCTGCCTAGCAAAAGTATCATTCTAGAAGAGGCAGTAAAAACAATATAACTATGCGTGTAAGTTGTGTGGAGAAGGGTCCGTGTCATTAAATTAATAAAGCGGAGGTCATTAAATACGCTAGCTTCTCCGAATCACCTTTTTTTCTCCCGGCCATCCACCACCTTCCAACCCGTACTACCCGACTCAACACGCACACACACACAGAAAATGGGAAAGGAGACCGCGAGCGCCCCGACTCTCACCACCAAGATTATAGACTATTCTCTCAGAGGGTAAAATAAACTAATTCAAGCAGAGAAAGCAAGAACACCATGAAATCAAAGGGTTCCACAAATTTAGGCGGACCCGTTCATCCCAAGGACGAAGTCAATCGCCTGCTCCTTGTTCATCCCCTTCGACATCAAGGCGTCCACCAGCACCTTGTTCTCCGTGTAGGCCGCCTCCCTCTTGGCCTCGCCGTCTGCCTTGCTGTTGATTACCATGGGCGACTCGCCGACGACATCCTTGTAGTTGTTGAGGTACTCCTTGCCGGCGGCGTGCGCCTTAATGGGCTCGGGCGCACGCGGGACGAGCATGGCAGGCGCAGGGGCGCGGGGCGCCATGCGGGGAACCTTGATCTTATCCCTGGCGCCAAAGTTGTTGATGTTCCGAACGACGTTGTGCATGACATTCTCGTTGCGGAGGTGGTACATGTTGAGGTACTGGGCGGCGGCGGTCGTCGCGACGGCGGTGGGCGCGAATAGGTAGGCGGGCAGGGCGTTCGTAGTTGTCGTCGTCAAGATGACAGCCGGCTTATCAATGATGGTGGCACTAGTGGGAGGTGCCGTCTGCGACATGGGCGGCGGGGGCGGAATGTATCCCGCGTACGTCGCGGTCGTCGCCGGCGGCGCGTTGGTGCCACCAGGGAAGTAGTAGACCGTGTTCGTGGGAGGAGCGGAAGTTTCCGGTTTCCTTGTGGAACTGGTCGTACTTCTGCGCGGCTCGAAGTTCGACCTTGACGACGTCGAGGTCGGCGGCGGCGGGAGAATGACAGGCCGCGTCGAAGTCATCGTTTTGGTGGAAGTGGGCGGCCGCGGTGGCGCCGAAGACGACGGTCCGCAGGTGCCAGGCAAGACACACGCGTTTAGAGCGGTGCAACACACCATGCCCGTTTGGCAGGTCCGAGGAAGGTCCTTCCAGAATTCTAATACGACTCAGTAAAAAAAGGGTTCCAAGTATGAAATATTAGCAGAGCTACTTACGTCCTGCCCTGCAGACGCCGTAGGTCTTATCGTCGACGCAAGATAAGTTGTTGTCCGGAATTCCGGCGCACCCTCCGGGCGGGTACGTGAACGTAGGAGCGGCGGTCGTCGTAGTTGTCGTCGAAGTAACCATTGTCGTCGTAGTAGTGGTCGTAGTGGTCGTCGTAGTTGCCTCTGCCGTACTCGTGGTCGCGACCGGCGACGTGAACGGCGTCGTGGTTACGGCCTGCGTTGTCGTGGAGACGGCCGCAGGGGTAGACGACGTCGTCGTTGTGGTAGAGGCATCAGGGACGATAGGTGCGATGGATGCAGGCGGCACGGAGGCAACAGTCACGTCGAACGTTGCGTGCCCGTCCTTGTCGATATGTGAAGCAATACCCTGCACGGTCATGATGTAGGTGATGCCGAAATTTTGACCGGGCTTCGAGCCACCGCAAGTCGGAATCTCTGGGTCTCCGGCGCACTTGTGCGAGCACAATTCCAGGTCCAATAGAGTCTCGGTCAGTTTCTTTTCTAAGTGAAGGTTGTGACCGCAGTGGCAGTTCTGGAAACGACGATCAGATACCTTCATCAAGTGAAGTAAATTAAAAGCTTACCCCAAGCGAAACACTGAAGTAGCCCCAGCCTGCTCCAAGCTTTGCTGAGCACTGGTCAGCGCAAGTCTCAATCGTATAGATGGCGTTTGGTTCGAGGTCAAGGTCGGGCAAGACCTTGGCGGGGTTTAGAAGACAACCGAGACGGGAGTAGTTGTAGAAGTTCATGGGAGGCAGCTCGTGGACGTCCAAATTATGCCTAAAGGCCGCAACCTCCTTCGACTCCGTCACAACCTCCGAAATTTCCATGTCGTCCTCCTCACTCCTTCTGCTCAAAGTTGGGGCGAAGGTGGCGTTCCCACCAATGTAGGCGCTCATTTGGTAGGGGTACGTGTTGCCGCCGCACTTCTCGTTGGCGGCGCCGAAGCAAGGAATGTTGCAGAGCGAAGGGCTAACGTCAAGCGAGGTCGAGTTCAGGAGAGCGTAATCGCACAAGCAGACCTAGAGAAAGGAGTGTTTGAGTAAGCCGCAAAGAAACAAGGCGACTCATCACGAGGCAACTTACGTTCCCGTACATGCCGAAGACACCGTATCCAACGGGTGACGTCGCCGCAGCACAGAGAAGGGAGCACTCCTCGAGCGTGTTGGCGAGACCAAGGTTAGAACGCAGGATACCGGAAGGGTTGGCCTGGATCGACAAGCAGCCAATGGACTTCCACTTGTAGCCGAGGGTGAGAGCATTGGAGAGTGCGGCGATGGCTCCCTGCGTCGCACCTCCGCCGAAGAGGGCCGTAATAGCGCCGGCCGTCGGGAGCTGACCATTGCCAAGTGCTTTGGCGAGCGCATCAAGATCGATGGTACCCTGGGCGTTCCCGACCGACAGCGCAAAGTTTGCGATTTGGTCCGCGGTGAACCCGGCGCCAAATCCGGCGGCAGCGCCGGGCGCTGACGCGGCACCGGCGGCCATCCCGCTAGATGCACCGGCGCCCCCAGCGGCGGGCGCTGCCAAGGTCCGCAGGGCAGAGGCGGCCTGACGAGTGGCCACCATGCCGATGGTGGAGTAGGTAGCCGAAGGCGACAAGGAGTAGTCGGGCACCTGCGGGGCCGAGTAAGGCGTGCCGTACTGGACCAGCGGGGAGAGCGGCGACGGGCCTGGGTTATTGACCACGGGCACAGCAACGGGCGGGACCGGGGTGACGATGGGACTAACGACAGGCGACGCGGGGGCCGCGTTGCAGTTGACCGCGCACTCGCCGGTGGCCTGGCAACAGGTCATCGTCGGGGCGCAAATCAAGGGAGCGGCCAGCGACGGAGCTAAGGTTCCGGATCAGCATACATGATAAGGATTTAAAGGAGGAACAAACCTCCGTTCATGCAGATCTGGAACTGCGTTGATGAGATGCAGACGGGCTGCTGGTTCTTGACGCCGGCGCAGTAGGTGGGCGTGGGCTTCGCCGGGGTCGACACCGCAGGCATGTAGACAGCCGAGACGGGCGTGGCCGTGTGCGTCACGACAATGACGGTCGTCGACATGGCCGGCTTGACCGGTGTCTTGGTCGCCTTCGGCGGGCGGAGGGTGACGGCCGGCTGCGCGTGGACCGGCTGCGGATGGACACCGGGGGTCAGGGCCACCGGGGCAGCCTGAGCGGTCTGGCTTTCGTGGGAGATGGTCGAAGGAAGGGCCACGGGGGTCGCCGTTTGAGTCGTAAAAGCAACGGTCTTCAAAAACAAACAAATTAGCAACGTAAGCGCTTTGCAACAAACAATGGAAGAACCTTACCGCGTTGTCCGCCCTCCGCTGAATAACCAAAAGGTCGGGCTTCACCGCCTGGACGATCGGGTAGTTGAAGACCTGGCTAGACTCCGTCGGCCGAAGAGAGACTGACTCCACAGATTTGAAGGACTTCACATCTTTCCCAACCTTCTTCATGTCGACATCGACGGACCTAAAAACGGAGAAAAGGTCGGGTTAGGAATCGGAACCGAAATTGGATAGCGAAAGCGATCGGGAATGAAGGACAAAATCGGAATAGCCGCCCGAAAAATGAGAAAGGGAAAGGGGAAAGTCGCGGAAATTGAAGCGTCGCAATGCAAAAACAGGTTATTGGAACGACTTGTGCTCGTACGAGTAGAACGTGTCCGGGTTGCCGGCTTGCGCCTTCTCCAAGATAACATCGTTGCCGTTGGGGAGGATGGCGGCCCTGTAAGGGGACACAACGGCCGAGCCATCCCGGAACGTCTTCACGTTGGAGAGCTCACCGAGACCCAAGTCGAAGAAGTTGATGTGAGAGCCGCTAGTTACATGTAAGAATCTGTTCTCCGCTTTGAATTTACTGGTAAAACACACCTGAACCAGCCCTCTACCAGCGCCGTATTATCACCCTCCATCGTACTCCCCGGAGGTACCACTGGGAGGTTGTAAACCCCATGGACCTTGGATTCCCGCAGAACCTTTGGCGTCAGCTCCGCCACATCCGTGTACTAAAGGAACAAATTATCAGCACTCGCAAGAGCCGAAGACAACAAACAAAAAGGACTAACCTCGTCCATCCCAACAGATCGGTCGACTGTGAACTCCACCTTTACCCACGCGTCAGAGTAGCCCACGTCGCAAGGCGTGATGCCGATGATGGGTGCGCCGGCGGACTCGCCGTTGGGGTAAACGGGGAAGTACATGGGGTTAACAGCGACGGCGGGGCGGGAGGTGGTGGTGGTGGTGGAGTCGTCGTTTTCGGTATTTGCCCGTCTGCTCCGAGGCCTGGAGTCGTACTGTGATCTAGAGCCGAAGTCCCAAACCCTGGATGGAGAAGAAGGAAGCAATGGTGAGTAACGTCATTCATAATCAACAACAGCTATCAGTCTGCCCGTTCTTCCTGAGCTCTCCTGGTGCCCAAAGCTTTCCAAAGGTCTCTCCAGCCCACTCATTGACCCAGAGAACGTCGGCCCCTCCTCAATCGTCACGAATCCTTACAAGGTGTCATCTCCATTCAGCCAGACATGCCGCTGCTTATATGTGATCGCAGAGCTGTCTGTTGTCTCGGTGTAGATTTGGGTACATTGCCGCGACGAGATGGGCCTCGACAACGACCCGGTCGCCAGCGAGAGGAGGAGCGCCAGCGACCAGCGCGTTCCCTTTGGTTGAGTCATTGTCCGGCCGGGGGTGGTCAAGCGACGCAGTCCAGAGGAAGGGGAGGGAGATGCCGGGGTGTCGACTGATGGGTTGCTGTCGATGTACGGGGCCGCCGGCGGTCGTCTATGCGGGGTTGTCGAGGACGAGGATCACGGGGAGGTGCACTCTCGCTCTATAGCGGCCTTGTATGAATAATGTCAATGTGTAAATCCCCTTGTCAAAAGTATTGTTTGGGCGACTTGAAGACCGCCCCCGCCCGAAATGCGCTGCTATTTTGGCGAGCTCCTTTATCATATAGATTGGCGACGGCACCGCGATCTCGGCCCTCGCCTGGCCACTTCCACTTCCCGGACTGCCGCTGAGCAGCTTAACGAAGTCAACTTCGTGATAGTAAGAGCCAGATGTCAAATTTGCTAGGATTCATCGACCATTTTATTCTCTAACCACTACGGCCGATTACATAGGTTCACTGCATCCTTTCACTCTGCAAGACTTTTAATCCACCTGAGCATCATGCTGGTTGCCTACGCGAAGTT
Organism: Irineochytrium annulatum; assembly: GCA_027600665.1. NCBI lineage: Eukaryota > Fungi > Chytridiomycota > Chytridiomycetes > Chytridiales > Chytridiaceae > Irineochytrium > Irineochytrium annulatum. Next base: position 8,247 of record JADGJL010000108.1, on the reverse strand, counting down.
TACGTTAGCATAAAAATGAGGAACGCCAACGAACCATAAACCGTAAGCAGTTCCGGGGAAGGTCTGCCAAAGCCTTCCAGCAAATTAAGTTCGAATGCTGCAGAATCGAAGTCTACAAACCTCACAGTCCCGTCCTCTGATCCCGTCGCGTACAACTGACCATCCGGGCTGTAGCTCACACAATGTATGGGTCCGTGATGGCCCTTATACACTGGGCAAAGGACATTAGCTTCAATAGTTCGTTGAAGCTTGTACCTTCGAGCTCCTTCCCGGACACAAAGTCATACACCCTAACCCATAGGTCTGACGATCCTCCAATGACAAAGCGCGAGCCTGACGGGTGAAGGCTCGCGGACGACACGGCAATCTCGGTCTCGAAAGACTTGACCAGATCCGCACTTCAACCATAGTCAACAACGCACGGAAACTCCTCTTGCAAGTAAAAGCCTACCTAATAGCGTCGTAAAAATAAACCTTCTTTCCCGCCGTGCAGATAATGAAGCGCTTATCCCACGAAAACTTTAAGCTCGTAAGCTCGCTATCGAACAGCCGGCTGCTAACTTGCGTCGACTGGCGGAGGTCCCAAACACGCAGCTCCTTATCATCCCCATTGAATACGAGGCTGTCCAGACGGTAATTCAGCTGCAAGTACACCATAATAGCCCCAAAGAAATACCGACCCGTGTACAGAATCCAAGAGACCCGCCTTCACCGCGGACTTATTCCCCTCTAACGTCCTGATCGGTTCCGTCTGCGGGCTTGCCTGCAGGTCGAAGATTCTGATCTTCTTCTCCATCCCGCCTGTCATTACGTAACGACCGTCGTCCGAGATGTCGACGACACGGACGACGTGCTTGTGGTCGAAGGTGCAGACCGTCGCGCCAGTGACGTTGTTCCATACCTTCGCCGAAAAATCGCCAGAGCCCGTGACGGAGAGGCCGGCGTCTCGGGTCAGCTTTGCGCTCCAAACCGCACCTTTGTGTCCTTTT
>JADGJL010001079.1:0-10461 GCA_027600665.1 Irineochytrium annulatum | reverse complement strand
CCCATCTAACTTTGACCCCCTCCTTTACATCCGCCTCGCCCTCGGCACCCTTCACGTCCAGCAGCGCCTTAGGCTCCCTCAGCTCGATCGAAATGGCCTTGTCCTCGCAAACGGGTAAAGCGGACGCGACGACCAGGCGCGAGATGGGCACGCGACGATCGTTCCGGATGCGGATCACGCGGGAGTGGGATGTTGCCGTCGTGCGGGCAGCATAGCGAGACTCCGGGGCGGGGAGCGTCTTGGTCGTCTCGAATTGGGTCACGCGGACGTGGCGGTCGACGCCGAGGGAGCTTGTGAAGCGCTCGCCCGGATTCACGTGCTGCATTTTTTGATCAAATCAGTCAATGATGAAAAGAGCACCAGGGTTTCACATACCGGAATCGAGCTCTTGGCTACATAGCTATCATCCAAAAACATCGCGATACTCCCGGGATACAAGTGATGGTCGCTCCCGTTCAAAACCCTGCACATCATGTACGCCGACCCCGACCTATACGCCCCCGGGCGAGCGATCCAAGAGACCTCGGCGTCGCACGTGATGGTGCATATGCTGACGTTGTGCGTGGACCCGCCCGACGGGATCGTGGACGCGCCCTCAATCTGGAAGGCGTGCGCAACGGCGCTGTCGGAGATCACGGTGGACGAGAGCTCAAACTCGGCGGGCTCTTCGGTTGTGGACGATTCTGCGGCGGCGGGTGGGGCGTTGGGGTCTTCACCGTCGCCAAGAACTTCCCACGATTCCTGCCCAGGTGCTTGCGCGCCAGATGTCCTAAACGCGGACGTGCTTCCAAATCCTCCGCCGGCGCCAGATGCGGTCCCAAACAGACCGCCACCAGTGCCGCCAGTAGCCCCAAACGCGGACGTGCTCCCAAACGCTCCACCGGCTCCGGCAGGCGCGGCACCGAAAGGACCGCTGGTCGGGGCCCCGAACGTGGCGGCACCGGGAGCGCTTCCAAATGCCCCGCCGGCCCCACTGGTGCCTCCAAACGCACTGGCGGTCCCAGCGGTGGTTCCGAACCCACCCGTACTCCCGAATCCTGTGCTTGGCGCTTGCGTGTTGCCGAACACGTTCTGCGCCTGCTGGTTGCCGAACAAGGTTGGCTGCGCTCGGAACAGGCTCTGCACCTGCTGTTGCTGCAACTGCTTCGCCTGTGGCGCCGCCGGCGGGTGCCTCGCCGGCACGACCTTGACGACCCTGTGCGGCGGCACGGTCGATCCAAGGCCCCCGAACAACCCGCCGCCCCACGAGATGGTCGAGAGCGTCAGCGCGACGCCGCGCCAGTCCTCGCCCGTGTCCTGCGAAATGGACGCGCGCAGGTGCAGCTGCACCTTGCCCGCCGGGTTGCCGCTGGCGTCGGTCGAGACGCGGAGGTCGTACATCGGGCTCCAGGGGCGGACGGACGCGGCGCCTGCGCCTGCATTGGAGCGGCAGCAGTACGTCAGGGTAATTTCGGCATCGGCGTTTGTTTGAGCAGTCAGCACGACGGAGATGATGACGCCGCGGCGGCGGCGGGCGTCGACCTGGGGCTTCTCGCGCTCGGTAACTATGCGGCGCTGGAGGGCGTCGATGCGGGCGTCGAGGTCCGAGACGGCTTTGATGACGGTGTTGCCGATGGAGAGGAGGGTGTCGAGGTAGGTCGTGAGGGATGCGATGTCGCTTGTTTCGCCGTTTAGGCTATCGCCGTAGCTACAGAGGTACTTTGCCTGACGCTCGCGGAGAGTGCGTTCGTTTGTCAGCAGGAAAAGTTCGGCCTCCAGCTGTAAGAACTACGATCAGAATACAGCTCGTAAGGATCAAAGCAATTACACTCACATCTGTTAATGTCTTGGAAACCTCCGGGTGGCCGGTGGTCTTTGGCGGGTGGTAGACCACGTCGCTGATCAGGACCGAGTTTCCCTTCCGTCCCTTCCCCTGCACGCGGATGCTGTCCTCCTCAATGGTGGAAGGCAGGCCCTTGATCTCGATGCGGTTCCGGCCGGGCTCGAGCGCGATGTCGGCGAACGTCCGCGTCACCTCAGCGTTGTTGGATTGGAAAAGCGTAACGCTCTTGATCGGTCGGCTCGCCGCGTCGATGCTGACCAGGACGTCGTCGGCGTCACCGATCGAACCCTCATCAGCAGTGATCTCAACCATTTGTGTCTTCAAGTCCTCCAAAACAACCAGCCTTTTTCTACCTGTTGTTTTCAAGTTGGGACTGCGGCATATAGTACCGATATTTACGCAATTAAGTTTTCCTTTCATCAGTTTGGAGAATTGTTAAAAAAAAGTGCCAGTACAATTGGTCGAACCGAAGAAGGACGAGTTGTTGACCAAAGATACCTTCATGAAGCACCTTCATTCTCAGAGTCAGAGTCAGGGCACTCGAGAAAACATGGACGCAAGAAAAGCTGAAGAGAAATCGCTGACGACGGGGTAGATGGGAGTCTGCCTAAAATGTCTCATAGCATCCGGCCAGCGTTAGTTCGCATCCTCCAGACCTGCGCGTCAAGCCTCCGCCCCTAAATTTGAAGTAGCAGCGCCAATCCTTCAGCTGCAGTGTCAGATGCGCTTTGAAGTCACGCTATAAGTGCCGGTCACGCAGCGTTGCGATTGCAATCGCAGGACGTCCTCGCGGTCTGCGAAGTCATCCCCAGCCGTATCCGCAACGTCTCATCCGTGAGTGCCGAGTAAGGCCGGGCCCTCCACTTCGCTTTCTAACAGCAACTTGAGCAGATCAGTTATAAAATGAATTGTTTACCTTTAAACTTTCGTATCATCGCGGCGCTGAGGCCCTTTTCCTAAAGCCACGACGAGACATCATCCGCAGACCAATGCGCGGCGCTGAGCGGGGACTTCTTAGCCGTCGAGAACGGCAGGACGATGAAGGAGCCGGTCGCGTCGGTGACACTGGTAGGGATGGACGGCAACGACAGAGATGACTTTGCGCTGGAACCGCCACTCTCCATTGTTGTGTCCCGAGATGTTGAGGCGCCGGCATCCCTCCTTGCCGTGAACTCGTCAGTGTCGAGTCCTTCTCCATCCGCGTTCATCGTATCGGCATGCCCATCCGTGATGGACCCTCCTTCGACGCCTTCTTGCCAACCTCGGGCCGCGAGTCCACCACAAGATTTGGCTTTCCCCCCGCCTCCCATGTCATCTCCAGCTCCAACACGTTCACCCGCCTCCGCTCGAGCCCTCCGCCACCGGCGGCTTAGTGACGGGCGTCCAGAGGGTTTCGGGTGTTCCCTTCTTCGCCTCGGCACCATCGTTCTTAGCAACGACCACCGTTTCCCCACCCCGACCAGCGCAGAGGATCCAAAGGGTTATTGACAACGTGAAAGCTCTGTTGCCGGTGCCCTGCCTTAATTGCAGTCCATGATGGCCGGATCGTTAGCATAGGATGGAGGGGGAGGAATGCGGACGTGGATGTCCGAGGACGATGTTTACATCAATGGCGCTTTTGGCGACTTTACTCTGAGGTGGTTGGTCGACGGGTGGGCTTTGGCAAGCACATCTACAGCGACATTAAAATGGTGGGCCACGCCTGCAAGTTGAGGATTTCGAGCTCAACGTCGCGGATCATTCGACGCCTACGCAGCGCACACGGTCCCCCCAGCACGACCGGATCGAAAAGCGGCCGCGACGGTCTTGATGCGACGATAGTTGTTTTAAACATGTGAAAATATGAGGTCATTTTTTAAGCAGACTGATATGGCGGCGGCGCAGCGATGCTGCTGGTCGCCACGGACCCAGTGAGCCTCCCCAACGCCGCCCGGAACATGTAGATCGCGTCTTCAGACGCGAAGCCTAGTTGCACGCTCAGGTCCTCGTCGGTCAACGCTATCAACCGTGCTCCGTCGACATTACTCCCTAATAGAGAACGAATCGTCAGTTTGCAGTTTGCGGGCGACATTACGGTGCTGCGGCGTACCTCTGAACGCGTTGATGACCGAGGGCCGCAGCTGCAGCTTATCCTCCAGCCACCGCGCCACGTCTTCCGTGGTCCACGTCGCCACGTCCGGTGACGCGGCTTCCCCCGATGGGGCAGCCTGGTCCGATGACGATTCCACCACGGGGTCAAGTACTGATACCCGCTTGTCCTCCGCCGGCTGCAATCGGGCGACATGCAGCGCCGCGTTCACGGACCCGACCCGCATCGGCGGCACAGGCTCCACGTTCGCGATGTCCAGTGGCAAAGTGACATCCGCCTTCGCGTTCGGCATCGCGGCGGCCACATCCTCCTCCTTGGAATAAACCGGCATCGCCGCAAGGTCTTCCTTCGCGTCATGCACAAGCACAGTGACGTCCTCCTTCCACTTGTGCACCGGCGAGGTGATCATCATCGAAGCCTCACGCGTTGGAGGTGACAGCTTTATGTCCGCGGATGGCTCGTACCGGAGGGAGACCACCATACCCTCTTCGCGGCACTCGAGAGCCTTGCTTGGCTTCATCATCCTTCGACGCTTGCGCAGCCGCATCACGAAGACCACCGCCAACACTGCAACCACAACCACAACGATCGCGAGGACGATGCCGGCAATGGGGCCGGTCGCGGGGGCCGAGCTCGGCCTGGCGCTGTCGGCGCTGCTGGTTGATGTGGGGAAGACCGACGGGGCCGTTTCGGAGCTGGGCTCAGTCGAAGTTGTTAAGGGCGGCAGACCGAGCTCAGTCGACGTTGTTGAAAGCGGCAGGCTAAGATGAGTTGTTGTGGGCACAGCCGTGGGCACAGTCGTGGTGGTCGTTGCAGTGGATGAGGATACGGTCGGGCTTGGCGCTGGACTGGGGGACGGCTGCGTCGTCCCTGTCGACGCAGGCAGAACCGTGACCGCGCCCTGTAACACGCCCTCCTTGCACTCTTGGCCGGGAGGCAAATCCCAGCCGCCGTTGGCGGAGGCGATCAAGTCGGCGTACCAGTAATGCGTACCGGCCCCGAAAAAGAGCGAGGCCGAGTTCCGGTTGCCGAGACCTGTAGTCACGCTTGCCGTACCCAAGGGGACGCATGCACGAGGCGCGGATTGCTCTAAGATGACGTAGATGCTCGTATTGACGAATGACTGCCATTGAACGCCTTGGCCGGCCGTTACGGTGAGTGAGGACGCGGAGACGCTGGAGATCCCGATTTCTCCGAGAACGATGGTGGTGTCGTCCTGATCCAGTTTGTGGTGAAGGACCAAGATCAGACTCGAGCCCTGCTAGAAAAACGAATTGTGAGCTCACCTGAGCAGCAGCGGCCGCCGCGAAGAGGACGCCGGCAACATAGATCCTGGCGATGCGCGCGGTCGCGACCATATTGGAGGATGGCGTCCTCCAGCACGTCCTTGTGTTTCTTCTTGTGTTCCGTCTTTTTTCCTTCCACACGAGCCAAAAATGGCTGGTCTGTACGTAGCAAGATAAGAGCAAAATGATATTACTTTCAATCAATTCATGTTTCCCTCTGATAAGAAGTCTCCAAGCTCTTTTGCCACTGCAGCGGCAGCCCTTGTTTTCATTATTCAAAAAGCAATTTCTGTTCACCCACCTTGCAACGCTACCAACGTTCCAGACTCACAAGAGCTCTGCGCTGCCGAGGCCAAGGCTTGCGTTGGCCGGAGGGTTTGGAGGTGATATAAGCTCTTGTGGCTTCTTCTTGTGAGTACTATTTGTATAGCATGATGGTCGCCTGTCTTGGGATATATGTCTGAAAGGAAACACTCCTGCTATGACCATGATGATGCCATGCGAGCTGCATGTAAGTGGTATGACAGTGTAGAACTCCCAGCACGATGTTTATGCAACATTTCTGACCTGACAGGTTGTCAAATTATCCCAGATGAACATCGTAAGCGTTCCAGGGCCAAAATCGTTCCCTTTGTTATTCTCCAGGAAAGTTCTTTATCACTCTACCTTGCGGGTCCAAAAGCGATCAGGCTAATTTTGGATCTTTTTGAGCGAATACCGGCGTCCACAACCTGCACGTTTTCCTTCAACGCCGGAGCTATATATCGTCTCGTTGTCGAGGTCGAGGGGGCCTGGTCTGATGATTGCTGACGACGCTCCGAACGCCACATCGGTAAGCCTTCGCTTGTTCGCCTTACTTTATCCTGGTGCCTGCTGACGGTATGGTACTCGCACAGTCTCACCGAACTCTCGATTGCAAGCACTAGAACTGGCCGAAATCCGAGGACAAAGGACTGGGGACTATAGCTAGACATGTGGAAGGACCTGGAGTGGTCGCCCTGCGCGGCCGCTGCCTCACCTCTTACCGCGCCGTCATCCGGCTCCAACACGACTGACAGGCGTGAGCGTGGAGACAGGACATCGACAAGCCGGCGTGGCTCGGCGTCGTTTCGCTCTCGCTCGCTGTCCGCAACAATGCCAAGGGCGAAGGGTGACAAGTAAGGGGGTTTTCTCTTTGGAATCCATCTTCTCACAAGGATTTTTTTTTAACAACCTATTTTACTTGTGTTTAGGGCTGGCACGTCTCCACGCTCCCGGACCCCCTCGACCCGCCCAAGCCGTTCCCCAAACGCCCGCAGCCGCCGCTCCAGCCTGACGCCCACATCCACCACCGCCTTACCCTCCCCACCTTTATCCGAACCACGCCAAGCGCCAGTCGCAATCACTTTACACCTCGACATCCCGCCCCTGGACCTCGGCCGTGGCAACCTGATGCTTCTGATGGAGGAGGCGGGCCTGACGCCCGTCTCGCCCTGTGGGATGGTGACGCGGGAGGATCTGCTGAGGCAGCATGACCCCATCGGGTGGTCGCCGTATGATGTGCCGGATTTGGGGATGGAGCTGGAAGGGCTTGGAGCCGGAGACGACGCGCGGGAGGCGATGGGCATGCGTCGGGGCGCGGATGGGTCGTCGAACCTGTCGTTGGAGATTGAGGAGGCATTTGAGGACCTTGGGTTGTGATTCGGTTGTTGATGTAAAATTGTATGTGACTTCGCGTATCCTTTATTTTATCCCATGTTCATGTTGTTTAATATACATTTATTGATATAATGCTGACGGAGAGGGCGATACAGTGAGGCAAGGCTTGCAGGCACCAGCATCCTAACGAAGAGTTGAAACTATATTTGGTTTTTTTTTTTTTAATCACATCCCCGGTACGGTGGCATTCAATGTAATAGTAAAAGGATTATAGTTTGAAAATGAAACAAATACAGCACAAATCCAAGCTTCCAAAACTGCGAGGTAAGACCAAGGCAGCGTTTCAACCACGACAAGGAAGAAGAAAGGCGGAAAATTAAAAAAGGGACTATATGCATCTCGATGAGGATCAGTTTGAGCAATATTGGATAGACGATGGGGTCAAGGAGACGGTAGAAAAAACCACAAGCGACCTAAGCAAGCGCTCGTTCGCCTCAGAAAAAAAAACAACAAACTGCAGCCGCGCTTCACCACCATCAAGATTTCTTCGGCTTCGTGAAGCTGTACTCATCCCACCTCGGCCACGCCGTCAGCCACAGGAAGCTGATCGCATACCCTGGCCACAGCGCCCGAATGCTCCCGCCCGCATCCATGTACCTGCTCTTGCAACCGGGCGTCGTCCAGACCTTCCCCACGAACCTCCGCTGAAGCCAGCCGTTGTACTCCCTCTGGGCCTCCTCCCTCGCCTCGAAGGACCCGACGCGATCGCTCAGCACCTCCCTCAGCAGCGGCATGACGATCCCCATCTGGCTCTCGAGCTGGCAGATCTGGGAGAGGTGGGCCAGGCCGCTGTTGGGACCGTAGAGGAAGAGGAGGTTCGGGAAGCCGTGGACGGTCGTGGCGCGGAGGGCCTCGACCCCGTTCTTGGACCAGACGGACTCGAGGTCCCTTCCGTCCCGGCCGACGATGCGGAGCTTGTAAGGGTTCGCGACGTCGAAGGAGTCGTATCCGGTCGCGAGGATGACGCAGTCGAGGTCGTGCCTGTTGCCGGCGTCGTCGATGATGCCCGCATCGTCGATGGCCACGATGCCGTCGGAGACGAGCGTGACGTGGGGCTTGAGGAGGGTCTTGTAGAAGTCGTCCGAGGGCGTGATGCGCTTGCATCCCAGGGCGTGCTTGGGCGTGATGCGGGCCCGGAGCTTATCGTCCCGGACCTGATCCCAGAGGCTGAGCTTGAAGAGGGCCGTGACGGCTTTGTGCATCCAGGATCTAGGGTCCATGATGTGGTACCCGAGCTCGCCGGCGAGCCAGTACCTCCACCGGTGGAGGCGCATGGCGAAGGGGATGTGTCGGAAGATCCACTTGGCGAGGGCGGAGTAGTTGGAGTGGAAGCGAAGGGGGATCCAGTTGGGCGTGCGCTGGTAGACAGCGAGGGTCTTGCACTGGGACTCGATGGCGGGGACGACCTGGACGGCGGTCGCGCCGGTGCCGACGACGGCGACGCGCTTGTCGGTGAGGTCGTAGGTGTGGTCCCAGCGGGCGGTGTGCATGACCTTGCCTTTGAAGGTCGGGAGGCCGGGGATTTTGGGGTATCTAGGGATGTTGAGACCGCCGAGGGCTCCGATGAGGACCTATGGAAGTGAAATGGAAGGCTGAGTTCATAGGCTCGAAGAAATTATGTAGTCCTAACATACCTTGCAAGTAACATGGCTCGTCTTTATCCCTTGAACCACCAGCAGCCTCCAAATTTCCCTCTCCTCGTCCCAAACAGCCTCCTTCACCTCCGTCCCGCACCTGAACTTCCCTCCTACCCCAAACTTCTTTGTCGTGTCCACCAAGTACGCGTAAATCTCCTCCTGCCCCGAGTAGAGCCTCGACCAGTTCGGGTTCAGATTGAAAGAGAACGAGTACAGGTGGGATGGCACGTCGCAGCCGCAACCGGGGTAGGTGTTGCTTTTTTTTTTCGGAAAGAAAGGAGGGTCAGGATGGATGTTTTGGTTCTGGCTTACAGCAAGAAACTTGCCAAAAAATACTTACTCTAACCAGGTCCCTCCAACGTTCTCGCTCTTCTCAAGCACGACAAAGTCCTCGTAGCCCTTCATCTTCAAGTTGCAGGCTGCTATGATCCCCGCACACCCCGCGCCGATGACGACGGCCTTGAAGTGCTCCTCCTGGTCATCCATGGCGACCACTGACGACGACGGGATGCGAGTTGATTGCGGTGTGCAGTGCAAGAAAAAACGCGTTCGGCCCGTCTCTCTCCTTTATATGATATGGTCGATGAATCGGAACAATGATACGTTTGAAGTTGAATACGCCCCGACTGAAGCCTCACGGACGGAAGATCAGGTCGATCCCGGGATATGCGCAGCCACGCCCAAGCGATTTTGTTGGGGCTGAAGTGTGGCAATGCACAAATGCACGGACGGGGGAAGCGAACCTGACAAGTCTAATCTACAAGCCACGGGGGATGTCATCTTCCTTCCCCTTGTGCTTGTGCCTGGTGCACGGTAGCCCCAACAAAGCCTCTGCTCTGTTACTTGACGCCAGTGTAAGTGTAAACCGTGACAGCAACCTTTTGCACGCCAAACAGCATTTGTCTAGCAACTCCCCTTTTTAAAGAATTGAAATGGATCTACGCGATTAATCGGCGCCTTATCTCGCTTCAGCTCGCGTTGGCTCCTTCGTGCCCCGCATCAAAACGATGAGGTGAGTGACGGGGGTTGCAAGTGAAGGGCTTGGAAGAAAGAAACTCCCGACCTTTCCCAGTCCAGTTCGGACAGAACTTTCGCATCTTTGCATTCTGGCTTGCTGTCGGCCATCACGGCTTGCATGACATGACAGCTGCAAGGGCGACCACACCGGCGAAGCCAGCAATGGCGACCCCGGCGTCGACGAAGAAGCCGTCGGGTGAGTACGAATCCATCTTCATGCACGGGCCGCGGGGATCGCTGGGCGGTGGTCGCGGACGGGCGACCGGGAGACATCCCGCACCATCCGCACCTATGGTGGTGCGGGCGCTCGCACCACGGTGTGGAAGGTGTCCCGCGCGGAGACGCGTCTCGGACAAGCTCGACATGCTCTGGGACTCCGTGTGGAACTACTCGTTGGGGATGGTCAACACAAACACACGCCCCTCGCTTAACTCCCCCACCCATTTATAAAGAGGAGGACGTCCGCCTTGCAAAGTACATGAAAGACCTCGGCAATCAGGCGTACACGGGGGGACGACACGCCGAGGCCGTCCACCACTACGTCGAGGCCCTCTCCATCCTCGACGTGGCCCCTCGCCCGCGCTCCCAGATCCAGCATGTCACCGACCGGGCCAACCGCGGCCGCATCGCCAAGCACCTGCCCGGCGCCCACGAGGAGCCGCCCTCGGTGGACCCTCTCGCGTCGGTCCTGCACTCAAATGTCGCGGCATGCCTGATGGCCATGGGCTCCCACGACGACGCGGCCGAGGCCTGCCGAGAGGCCGTGTACTGGGATCCCATGAACGGGAAGGCGCACTTCCGTCTCGCGAGCTGCCTGTGTCGAGACAACGCGTATTTCGACCGGCTGCGCGCGGGAGGCGGGGACGCGAACGCGGCCGACGAGTGGGAGGAGGAGGAGGATGGGGATTGGGC
>JADGJL010001078.1:0-10465 GCA_027600665.1 Irineochytrium annulatum | reverse complement strand
TCACGAGCTCGGTCATCTGCTGCATGAAGGCCCGCCGTCCCCCTCCGTCCTCCCGTCGTTCAACACCAAGTCCTCGGGCCCGCGGGCCTTCATGCAGCAGATGACCGAGCTCGTGACGTACATGCTGCAGCTGGGCGCCAAGAACAAGAACGGGAAGGCAAGGCTCAAGATTTTTCTTATGTTCCTCTGGCCGTGCCTGGTCGTGTCGGCGTGGTGCGTGGTCGGGTGGTGGGCCGTGAACGCGTTCGGTTTGCTTGGTGCGGCCAAGGGCGCGGTGAAGGGACCCTTGGGCGGACAGGTTGAGGAGGGGAGGTGGGAGGAGGTTGTGGGCGAGGCGGCGAAGATGGCCGCCAGTTGATGACGAGGGGACACGTTCGTTACACGCACATAATGTGAAGGCTTCATCCCCCCCGTATTTATTCTTCAATAATTCTTTGGGATTTATATTTGTGTATTGTTTATATGATTGGATACATGCCCTGGGTGGTTACATGTTAAATGTTTAATATTTATTTGAGAATGGAAATAAAAATGAGATGCAGATAAGGCCCACTGTTTGCACAAGCATATTTATAAAGCAACGACGAAGCAAATGAGCCCAACTGCCGCAACCTTTCATGATAAAGTAAAGCTTACGACATGGTCATCACCCTGGTCGACGGGGTCATATTACCCATTCAACTACTATTATCTTAACCGTTTTGCCGAGGGTAATTCTCTATCATTATTTCATGTTGATCTTGCTTGCTGCAAATCTAGCGTTTTTGAAAGAGTAAGCGAGAATACGAGGCGCGTGGCAATTGAAGTGCCGGCCAAAAGGAACGGAGGAGATTCTGCACGACACCACCCGCTGAGTCAAAAGCATGTACAGGGGGACTCAAATAGATAGTATTTAACATAGGCCACCATATAGAAGCCCGGCAATCTAGACAGTGTAATAGGAGAAACGGGAAGGCAGCTAAGTGCAAGATAGTAGAGGTTTAACAAAGCACCGGCTACGCGACAGACGATAATGTACGAGGTTCAAGAAAGTGTTTGTGCGCCCGCAGAAAAGTGAAATTCAAACCAGGGCGGCAGAGTTTGAGAGTTTGACGTTGATACAATGCCAACTTGTCGATTTAAGTACAAACGGAAAACAACAGGGCAATCTGATGCTTCAGGAAAAATCCAAAGGCAAGCAAAGTCACCCAAAGCTATACGGCACCGCCGCTCCCGTGCTCAAAATCTCAAAGAACCCTCTCCCGTCCTTCCCGCCCTCCTCCTTCCGTCTCCGCTCCTCCGCCCTCCTCCTCTCCTCCCTCAGCAACAACACCCGATCCAAGTAATCATCGAAGCCGTGATGCACCTCCAGCACGCTGCCTGCGTCGTCGGCCCACACCAGCTTCGCGCCCCTCGGCGCGTCCGGCCGTCGAAGGCCGCCGGGTCGTCGGGCCGCCGTCGTGTTCGGCAAGGAGTTGGACGCCGTGCGACGCGGGGTGGCGGTCGGGGATGTTGTTTTCGCCGTTGCTGCTGGGGTTGCCGGGTTGGCGTTCGAGTTTGAACCGCGCACGACGTCCGAGTTGCTCCGCAGCCGCTTCGGCGCCTGAGGCGGTGACGTGCAACCCTTGTTCGCCTCCGGCATTGCCGGTGACGAGCCTTGTCTCGGCCGTGTTGGTTTCGCGTGCGCGCGTTGTGCGGAGGAGAGGGATGAAGGTTTGGGTAAGGGGCGGGCGAGGGAGAGGTCGTTGACACGGGGTGAGGTCGTTGCGGCGCGAGATGAGAGGTCGGAGTGGGAGGCGCGGCGGAAGCGCGGGTTAGCGTCGGCGGAATCGGAGGTTAAGGCCGTGGGTGGTGGTGTGTCGGGGTTAAGGGACTTTTTGCGTCGGAGCGGGCGCGGCGAGGGGGTTGGGACTGGTGGCAGATTGATGGCTTTGTTAGTCACTTATAATCAAAGCGAGCGTTAGAGATGTACTACCTGGCGGTTCGGCTGCCGCTGCTGCCGCCGCCGGTGCGCGAAGAGGCCGTGGGTGAACGAGCCCCTTGACGTCCCCTGCATCAGCGAGGATCCGCTTCGCCGCGATTGGCGCTGCCAAGATTGTCGAGACAAGCGTCTCCCCGCTGTCGTCCTCTTCCTCGGTGTTTCCTAGGTCCATATCAGAATCGTCCGAGTCATCGTCATGATTGCTGAGGTATTGCTGAAGAGGGTCCAGGAGAAGACTGGACGCCGGCGGAGTAGTCGGTGTCAGCGGGTGCATGGGGCCAACGGTGGATGCAGGCGCAATGTTGAGCCACCGTGGGGCCCCAGGGCGAGTCGGGCTGGGTGTTGAGATGTCGGGGCTTGTCGGCGGGGAAACAATGCGAGAGATTGTTGGCGAGGCGGCGGCGGTAACGTTGGTGGAGGCGGACCCGGTGCTGGTAACGGATGCGAGCGGGTTCACGACACCTGTTGGGGTGGTGCTGATGAGGGAGGGGATGGAGGCGCGAGAGACGACAGACGGGACCTTCCGAAGAAGGCCTTGGGCGGAAATGGCGGATACGGGTGTTAACGGCTCTTCAGTGGCTGCTGCGAGTGGTCGCGAGACTTCGGGCATGGTAAGTGGTTGCGAGTCCTCAGCGGGTTTCGGCGACGATGAGCTGGTAGACCCGTTGTCTTCCCTCGTGTCATTCGACGACGACCGGCCGTCCGAGAGCTCCCCGATCAATGGCTGCACCAGCAGCGTCTGCGACGGCTTCAGATGAGGCGACCTCCTGATACCGTCCATGCGATCGACGTCAACGTCCCTCCGCAGAACCGGATGAGAGCCGTAATGTTGCAGACCGTGCCCGTGAAAGTGATTGCCGGCCGTGACGCCGTCCTCTAGACGCCGATCCGAAGCCGATCGCTTCATGACAGGGCGGCCCTCGTCAAGCCTCCGCTCCGATGAGGTCCGCTTCATGACCGGCCGAACCCCGTGTTCGCCTGAACCGTCGGCCAGCCTCCGTTCAGATGAACTCGGCTTCGTCAGTGGCCGGCTGGAGCTGTCTGATGAGGTCCGCTTCACCAGCGGCCGCCCGGTAGCGGGGGACGAGACGGATGTGGTGATGATCGTGAGCTCAGGCGTTACCTTTGGCGGTGTATGACTGTCTTCGTTGATTATGGCTAGTGCCCGCCGGTCCTTCTTCAGCTCATCCGTCGATACCCGGCTGACGATCCTCCCCTCGTCCAGATCAGAGTCATCGTCGACATCCGCGTCGCCAGCCGGATCGTCATCCTCCGCTCCACTCACCACCTCGTCGTCCGATAATCCCTCCGCGACAGGTTCGAGCTGCTCCTCGTCCTTTTCGTCCTCATCCTCGTCGCTGCTGTCCAGCCCGCCCTCGGCAATGTACAGCCTGAGACTAGACAGCAGAGCCGTCCCCGACTTTGCATTCTCCAGCGTGTTCCTCGCAACGACGGACGTCGGGTCGTAGTCGTCGTCGTCCTCGTCCGTGTAAGTTCCCGAGGTCGACGAGGCGCCTGCCGCTAATCCGCCAGCCGGGCTACCGCCGCCGCCTGCATCGCCTCCGGCAGACCCGGGCTCGGCTGTTGATCCGCGGCGGTTGTTGGACCTCGGCTTGCCTTTTGACTTTCGGAAGAGCCAGCTGAAAGGCCCGCGCTGCTGCTGATGCCGTTGCAAGACCGCGAGGTCCTTGTGGGATATGGACGGGACCGTCGGGGAGATCCCCGTCCCGGACGGCGACGGGAAGGACATGGAGACCGGGGACGATGTCGTTGGAGACGACGGTCCCACCATGCTTTTTTCGCGGAGAGGCTGGCAAAGGCGCTCGTGACTATCTAAACGCGCTGCTTCATCGATACGGTCTTGCTTCAGTGTTTAACAGGCTCCGGTAGAAGATCATCAAGTTCTGCCACCCAAAGCCCTGAATCCAAGACTGGCGAGGGCACGCGACACGGACACGGACACGGACAAGGATCACCAGCCAAGGACGGAGCTCGCCGGTGTCGTCTGCGTGGCCGGCCGTCGGCCATCGTGGTCGCTGCGACGCCATCGCGCGGACCCAGGCTTGATCACACGCGACCGGATCACAATCCATCGTCACTTCACTGCCTGCTACCCTGCCGGCCGATGAGAAGCGAGCCAGCCCCAGCCTGGCTGCGCTCTTTCACCTAACCGGCTAAACGGTCAATTAAATGTCGATATACGAGGCACGTTGGTCTGTGCAGACAGTAGAGCACGCATGTTAAAACGAAGGCGCTTAAAAGCATCGCCGAGAATGATGTCGACTTGTATGCATGGATCATTTTCCCACGCTCGCATGCACGACGGTGGTCGCGTGAGGGAGTGCCGCGTTGAAGGGTTGAAGGGGGGGTGCTGGCCTGCTCGCGAGGTGCCAGCCTGCTCTGCTCGACAGCAGTCCGCGCCAACGGGCGGTTTCCCTCTGATGATAAGGGCGTGCACACCAATGAGGAGCGAGGGCCGAGCCATCCTGACAGCAAAAAACTTACCGGCCAGTGGGAAACGAGGAAGTCCGAACGCGAAAAAATGAGTGACCAAAACTTCCTTGCCGTTTCCTGAGTGCGCGGCCGCCGGGTCTTTCAATCTCATAGATTTCTATTCCCATTGAGTAACCCGTGAGACGTATAAAGGTCCCAACGGGCTTCCGTCCCTCCTAAACTCACCCCAACACGCGACCCTGCTTCGCCAGACATGCTTCCCCTGCTCGCTCTCGTCGCATCCGTCGCGGCCTTCGCATCCGCACGGCCCTCCAACCCGCTGCTGGCCCTCGAGCGCAGGGCCGCCTGCACCAAGAACGGGCTCGTCTTCGACCCGCCGACGCTCTCGCTCGACGACACGAACTTCGAGGGCTCCTTCACCGTCAAGCTCGCGGCCAAGCCGGAGGGCAACGTCGATGTCTACCTCGACGCCAGCAACATCCTCTTCAGCGACGCTGTCCTGAAGTTCGATAGTTCCAACTGGAACAAAGTAATCACCGCAACTCTGTCGCTGCTCCCGTAATTTAAATGCTAATCTGTAATCAATAACAGGACCAAAAGGTCAGCGTCATCGCCAGCCCGAACTTCTACGGCGACATTAAGACTGAGACCATCAAGATCGAGGCTGATATTGACGCGCCCTGCGACAACCTTTGCCCTCAGGACTACACCGGTTCCAGGACTTCGTACCCGGGCCAGACTTGCGGCTGGACCGGCGACCCGCACATTACCACTTTCGACTCGATCGATGCTTTATTCATGTTAGTTTTTCTCTCAAAGCAGTTGACAATGAGCCGAGTTAACCTTTGATGTATAGTGGTCAGGGTATCTACCACTACGTCCAGTCGGAGCATCTCAATGTCCAAGCGTATATGTATCCTTGGTACGTCAGCTACTGTTATTAACCCCCACGAGTATTTAAAACTGACACGTTATACTCCAGCACGTGGGCCGGCGCCGCTGCCGCTACCTGCACGGGAGCCGTCGCGGTCCGCTACGGTGACAGCGCCGTGATCCTCTCGATCGCGTCGGACGACTTCAAAAGCGCCCACCTCAACGGCAAGAAGCTGCCCTCGCCCAAGCTCCAGAAGATCACCGACAGCGTCTCGGGCATTACCTGGACCCCGCAGAACGGCGACGGGTCCGACACTTGGGTCATCACCTTGGCCGACGGCTCGAGCGTCCACGTTACCCACGGCTACGGGAAGGAGATGAACTACATGGACGTGTCCGTCTTCCTCGCGGCTGGCTACTACGGCAAGTGCGGCGGTCTCTGCAACCAGCACCACAGCGCGAAGAAAGGCGACGGCTTGCTTCACGGGCTCAACGGCGGCACCTTTTCGCACAAGTCGGCGGCGGACATCACGGCCTGGGGCAAGACGTGGGAGGTCGCGGCGGGCGACAGCTTGTTCCACTCTCACTACACCCCCGGTACGCATACGCCCCCTGTCAAGTACACTCCCGTTAAGGGCGGCAAGTGCCCGCAGCACCACACGGAGTGCCCCGCCAAGACGACGCCGGCGACCTCGACGGCGGCACCTGCCAAGACGACGACTACGGAGCCCGTTTACCAACCGCCGGCGGTGACCTCGACGGCCGCGGCTTCAAAGACGACTCTCACCACCGACGTGCCCGCTGTGACTTCGACCACGGCGGCCGTCTTGACGACGACCACCACCGTCCCTGTCGTCATCACAACGACGGCTGTCGTACAGACCACGACGACGCAGGATTTGCCCAAGTACACTCCTTCGACGTGCACCTATGTCTCCCCATCGGCGACCTCCACCGCCGCGGCTCAGATCACCACCACCGTCCCGGCTGCCTACCCGACGTCGACCGCGGCGGCCGACAAGAGCACCGCCTCCGTCCCCGTCGAGTACCCGTCCTCCTCCGCTGCGGCTCAGAGCACCTCCGCCCCAGCTGCCTACCCCTCCTCCGCCGCCGCGACCTCGACCCCCACGACTTGCATCGGCACCGTCACGAACCCCGTCACCAACAACACCTACCCGATCATCCAGCCTCCGGCCTACGTCCCCCCGGCTGACACCCACGTCGCCGCCGCCGAGTCCCACTGCACCGAGATCCTCGCCACGGGCTGCGAGAAGGTCCTGCCCGACGTCTACGCCACCTACCTGGCCGCCTGCGTGGCCGACATCCTCTCGACGGGCTCCTACGTCTTCTGCGAGACCACGCGCCGCTCCTACAACCAGCGCTGCGCCAAGGTCCTCGGCCAGATGGCCACCGACGCCGACCCGACCGTCGCGGCGGCCGCCGCCGAGGTCCACGCCGCGGCCGGCTACAACAACGCCACCTGCCCCAACTCCTGCAGCGGGAACGGCGTCTGCGACGACTGCGGGTGCAAGTGCGCCGCCCCCTTCACGGGCGTCGACTGCGCCGTCGACATGACCAAGCTCGCCGTCATCCCGGCCCCCGTCGCCGGCGCGACCGGCGCCATGCTTGCCGGTCAAGAACAGCGCCGCGTTCGATCCCTCGTCGAACAACGTCATGTTCGCCGTCAGCAGGTACGGGCCCGCCGGGTCGATGCTGACAGGGATCGTCTGGGCCTGCTGGAACGCCCCGGCCATGTGCCCAATGCGCTCGTTGAACTTGGCCGGCGTGTCTCTGCCGTCGGGGTGGTTCTCGTAGTCGAGCCAGCCGGCGAGGATGATCTGTGACGGGAACAAGTCATGGCGTTAATACACTGGGCACCGCCATTTGGGAAAGAGGCGGGACAAGTCACCTTGCCCGGACCGGGGTCGAGCGGGGCGCCAGTCAAGCTTCCTCCACCGGTACCAGCGCCGGTGCCGGCGCCGGCACCGCCGGGTGCCGGCGTTGCGGTGGCCGTCGCGGACGCCGTGTCCGTGTCCGTTGCGGTTGTCGAGGAGGCTACGAGCTCCTGCGGGAAGGCCGAAGCACCGAGGACGGTGGCCAGGAGGGCTAGGAGCCGCACAGGTTGGGAGAGCATGTCGACGGAGGCTGTGTGATGTGGGGTTGGGAAATGTGGTCGGGTGAGCAGAGATGTCTTGGGGGGCAGGGGCGACCGACAGGCTTTACAAGCCAAGGTCACACACGTTTTGCCTCGAACTTAATTTTCTAGAAGCCCTATCGGACACGAAGGTGCGCATATTTGCTAACATGGAGTTGAGTTCAGAGCGGTTCAAGGCTACCGATTGAAAGGACGGGCGTTTCTAACATGGAATAAACAACACATGGCGATGAACGAACGGCGTGATCAATATGTATTCGCGATAAACATACATTACATAGGCATAGTGCATATGCGGCTGAGATGTCTCCCATACGCACGCGTGTGCCTTCGTTCTCACAAACTCAAATTTTAAGTTGGTGTGATCTGCGGATGCCTTTGAGCGCGTCCTGCACAACCCACTTTTTTAACGCCAGCATGGACATCGGGCAAGCCATTTTTCGATTGCTCCACCAAGAAGCCGTGGTGGAGCTAACCATTACCCAAGGGCGACATTGGAGGAACGCGCTACTGAATTTGACACTTCGGATCACAGCTCAGGCAGTGGAACGACAAGCCATGGACCGTGTCCTCCTAAAGGACAGGACGCGATGTGGGCAGGCCGCGTGTTTTGTCCACATCAGTAATGGCCTCCTCGCCGCTCGAGATGCATCCCCGGTCGTCGACATGGCCGTTGGAGACCTCCCCAGCCGCGGTTCCCGAAGATTTTGCTCGGCCGTCCTCTCTATCATCACCCGCGCCGCGTTCCCGCGACAACGTATTCCCGCCCCACACGGTCGTTTCGACCGATCTGGAGGCGGACGGCGCCGCCCCGACAACATTGACGCCGGCGGTATCGGAGACATTTTGGCGGCGGCACAAGGACAAAATATGGAACGGCCTGAGGATCGCGATTATCAACGTGGCCCTCCCGAACGTCATCTACTACGTTGCAAGCACGCCGCTGCATGTAGCCACGACTTGGGCTCTCCTAATCTCTGGTGTGAGTGTCCTTCTTTCGGCCCCCCAAGAATTCCGTCCTAAGGCGGTTAACAGGTGCCGCCGATGGTAGAGGCCTTGGTAGTGATGGTGACGCGGCGGAAGATCGACGCCATTGCCGCAACCGTCTTTCTCGGCATCACACTCTCATTCGTCATCGTCCTTACGTCCAATGACCCCAAGCTGCTCATCTTGAAGGACAGCTTCTTCACGCTTCTCAACGGCGTCGCCTTCCTGGTCTCTGTCTTTTTCAGCGAGAACCTCATGTGGTGAGTAACTGTTGGCTTTCCAAAGCGCGCTCATGGTAGACTCACCGTGGTTGTCGGGCGACAAATAGGTACTACCACCGCAACTTCGTCGGCTGGAACGACCAGGCCGCGCAGGATCGCCTCACGGCGCAATGGAACCAGGGCCCCTGGATGCGCGCTAGCACGAACATCATGTGCTATGTAAGCCAAAGCTTCCCCACCCATCGTGCGGGCCTTTTTTCTTTTCACTGATTTAACAGCTTCTGCAAATAAGGTTTGGGGCGTGACATACATCCTCGAAGCCGCCGCGCGCGTCGTCATGATCTACACGCTCCCCATCGATTTTGTCGTCTACGTCTCGCCGTGGCTCTTCACGGCCGTCAGCGCGCTCCTCTGGGCGTGGTGCTATTACTACGTCAAGTTTCTTAAAAGCAGGCGAGCCAAGTTCCTTGATGCACAGGCGAAGGCGAGACGGGAGAAGGAGGGGATGGAGGGTGACGTGCGGGAGGAGGACGGGGAGGGCATGGAGGGTGATGCGGAGAAGGGGCCGTCGGGACGGGAGGAGGGCAATGGGGGCGCGGTAGAGGAGGGTGATGCCGAAAGTGATGTGGTGAAAAGGGTGGCGAGACTGGAGGGCAACCCTGAGTTGACGATTGTTGTGGAGGGAGAGAGCAAGGAACTAGCATGATATCTCAATGTCTTCATCCTTACCCAAGTTACACCCTCATATTTATACCCCCTTCATCTCGCCCTACTTATGACCTGATGTTTACGTTACTGAGTAACTACAACAAAACAGCATTCGTTGACGTTCAGCCTCAGTGAAAGCGATGATGACTTACATACTGTTGTCATGCAAGTAGTTTAACGCGTTCAACTTTCTCTCGACGATCCTATTGTGAAGGACATCTGAGAACTTAATATGATTAGCCAATTTGTCTTCCCTGGGTCTGAATAGCGTAGTGAGCATAGTGAGAGAAAAGAGCTGGTTTAAAAGCGTCGCTGATGAAGATAGGGATTCAATACAGTACTTTGGACAGAGAGCACCTTAGTTTCCTGAAAGTAGATGCAGTGATAGAGATTAGTGTACCATTAGCACGCCAACCTCTTTACGCGTAAATGAAGACTTCTCATTGACTCCGGCCAAAGCCCTGGGCCGTCCGCGGCCGTCGCCATCCCGCGCCAGCTTAAATTATAAAATCCACCCGTCACATCACCCCTTGCGCGTAAGCATCATTTCCATTTGTCCCATCACAGCCATGCATCGTCTTGAGCAGTTTCCGAGCTTGCCATCGCCAGTGCCGCTCTCCGATTTGCGAGCAAGTTTATTCATCCCTCGACGGTCGTCGTTCACGCCTGAACTGGCGGGACTTGATGGCTGCGCTCAAGAAGCCGCAATATATCTCCACCGCCACCAGCGCCACTGAACGACTTGCACCGATGCGGGACTGGACAGCAGAGGAGAAGCGCGGTATGCGGCTCGTTGACGGTCGGTTGTGCCTCTGGCGCCTGGTGGGTACACCAGAAGTGAGCCGCGGCGCAAAGCTGGACTTCGCGCATACGTGGTTCGAGAGCGCGTCTTTCGGAGAGACGGAGGGCATCGCTGGATAGCAACTGAATACTTTGAATGCTTTTATCCGGCCCTCATGGATGCACTATTGCATGTTTTGTGGCCGAGTGGAGCCGACGAAAAGCAACGAAACCGTGGAACTCCAGCATGTCAGCACCGTCATCGACTTCGCCAGCGCCAGCGACCGCCCCGACGGCCCGGCCCCCCATCGCCGGCCCCGATACTCC
>JADGJL010001077.1:0-10466 GCA_027600665.1 Irineochytrium annulatum | reverse complement strand
GTGTAGAACAAGGTTTTATCCTAATCATCATTGTCGTCCGCGTCGGGGATGGAGGGAGTGGGGGAGCCGTGGATGGTTTCCAAGGTGGGGATTGTTCGGTTGATCCCGGAATCCTGCGAGACACGACGTGACATATGGGTAAGAACGAGACAGGATACGAAGGAAGAAAAGCTAGCAAATACCATAACACCATGAAGCGAGCCTTTCCGGGCCAAAACGCCAAGTTTGTCGCCCTTGACCCTTCTCCTACTCGACCCTCGTCTCCCAAGCCGGGAGCTCGAAGACATCGACGAAGCCCCAGCGCTGATAGACCTCCTTAGCACGCCTCTCTCGACTACAACCGAAACCTCCCTCTCGTCCCCACCCACACTGCCCGTCTTGTCATCCAGCGTCGACGATCTGGACTCAGACGCCGCCAGCGCGACGCTCGGCCCCAAGGACGACGCCTGCCCAATGCTCGCCAGCTCGGCGACATTGCACTCCTCGACCCTGACGACCGAGCTCGTCGGCACCCCGAACCCCCTCGACGCGTCGCCCAACCCCGAGCCCAGGGATCTCGAGATCGAGTCGAACGCGGCCGAGCGGTGCGACTCGACGCTCTGGCGGCGCTTCAGCAGGGACCCCACGCCGGCGACGACGACGCTAGGGTGCGAACCGTGTGACGCCGCGGACGCGCTGGATAGCGTCAGGGTTGGGAAGCGCGAGAGCTCGTGGATCGCTTGAGGGGTGAGCGGTGGGATGTGGGATGGTGGGGTTGGCGACTGCGCGGTGGCGGTCGCGTCCGCTGGTGTTGTGGAGGAGGAGGACGGCAAGGGAGACTGAGATGTGGATTCTTCAGAGGACTGGGCGGCGATTGTGGATGGGAGAAGAGCGTCTTGCAGCGGGGCGGCGGCGGTGTCGATTCGCTGGCTCGGCCTCTTCGGCTTGGAGGCCCGCGACGGAGCTGGGGGCGGGGATGATGGGTGGCCTCTCTTTTCCACCTTGGTGCTCACGGCGGTGGGCGACCTCGGGGTCGCAACGGGGGTCGGCGTGGGCGCGACACTGGACACATCGGCAGATGGTTCGTGTGCGGCCTCGGCGAACTCGATGTGCCTCGGGAACTGGACGAGCGAGATCATCGACAGCCTGGCCGCGTCCGCTGGGTCCCTTCGGTTCTGCCTGGCCGTCGACGTCGGCGCCGCAGGAGTCTTCTTCGCCGCGTCCGAGCCGGACTCGACGTCGCGCGCGTGGGCTTCCCGCCTAGCCTTGCGGAGGAGGAAGAGGACGGCACTGAGAAGACTGAGGAGGAGCGCGCCGCCCACGGAGCAGAGGACGATTACTGCTGGAAACGAGGGCAAAGGTCAGCCAGAGTAAACGATCTCGCGACTTCGTCCGACCAAACCTGTGTTCTTGTCCACGACCGCCATCTCGATAGGACGGTCTCGACGAATACGCCGCGGGGACGGGGACGATGTTGATGTTGGTACTGGCGGTGAGGAGGACGAGGAGGAGACTGGGGTCCAACAGCGAACGGCGGGCGGAGTCGCGTTCAAAATTGACGAGCGGGCGCTTCCTTGACAGGCGGGCGTCATGCTGCGATCTCATTTTCAACTTTCATATTCCTTTCTAATCCCGGTGAAGCTTAAAATCAATAATTTAAATATTTTGTTCAATTATTTTTTAATTAAAAGTTTTCCCAGCTTTATTCGAGGAAAAATGTCCTTTCTCTCGCTTCTCAGCTCACAAAGGTTGAGCAGAATATTGGATACATACGCGTCAACGAAATCCTTTGATAGCATATAAAGATAATGCCACCATCTGCGCTCTCGTGCGTAACATGTAATGGAGGAGTTACTTGACAATGGCAGTCTCAATTAGCGTCAACATCTCAGCACGTATTTAGTATGTATTAAATATATCGTCAATATACGCATCGTTATGCTTCAGATCTAAAAAGAGACAAAAAAAATATTTGAACAAAGAGAAAGTCTCTTAATTCTCATCAATAAGCAGCCCCATAAGCCCGCCCCGCCACAGCAGCCCCTCACTTCCGCGACTCGTCCAAGAACACATAGTTCTGCGAGATCTCGCCGGTCGACCTTCCGCGGTACACGTCGAACGGTATGTCCTGCCCTGGCCTCAAACCCGTCGTTGGCGCCGCGACTGCCTCCGCCGCCATCGCCGCGTCCGCCTCCAGATCGGCCGCTAGCATCGTGGCCGTCGCGGCGACATTCCATGGCTCCTCCGTCGGCAGCAGCTCGTCCACGTGCTTCGTATCCTTGATCTTCGGGGTGGCCTTCCCGAACGTCTTGCCGCGCCTCTCGTTCATGAGCGTGTTCATGGACGAAGACGAGAGCGTCGACATGCTGCCGTCGTCGCGGCCGCTGCCGGCGGCGCCCTTGCGGGGGACAACGCCTGTGGGGTCGAGGCCGCGGGACGCGATGCGGTTCGTGATGGGGCCCATGCAGGACATGCAGACGAACATGGCGAGGCCGCAGAGAAGGAAGGAGAGGTAGAGGATGTCGAGGGACTCGCTGTAAAATAAGAATTTTAGCATTCGACGTCGAAGGAGTGGCAAGGTGGGAAGGAGGAAAGCATACCTCATGGACTTGCAGACGCCGTCCTGGACCGTCATCGTATCGGACATGATGCCGTGGCACGGCAGGGAGGACGCCGCGCGGTCGAACTCGTTGTTGGTGAACCCGAGGAGGAGCGACTTAGCGTTGGGCACGACGGCCGTCACGTTCTGAACGACCTGGCCCGCGTAGAACGTCAGGATCTGCTCGGTCGAGTTAAATAGCGCCGGCATCGTCATGCTTAGGTCCTAAAACCAAGTTTTGTCGTTAGCCAAAGCTTTCCGCAACTGTTAAAAACTGAGTATATGCTTACCGCCCCGCTCAAAATCCCATTTTCAACGCCCGCGACAATGTCGGAGAATGTATGAACGGCCACAATAAGATCCCCGACTCCCTGGATGACGTTCCCTAGCAACCCCAGCGTCGCGTTCCACGTCGTCAGGAACTGGCCCATCTCATTTTCCGCCAGGGGGCCCGCGCTCGACGGAGTGACGGTGAACCCGGACGCGCTCGGCTGGCCCGCCGACGAGAGTAGCGAGGCCAGCGTGGCGCTGATGTTAACGGCCGCGTCGCGGATGGCCGTGAGGTTGAGAGCGCCAAGCTGGGCAAAGGGGCTGACGTCGAGCGCGCCCGTGAGGCCGTTGATGATGGCCGTGGTGGAGTCGTTCAGCAGAGGGGAGGACATGGCGGGAAGGAAGTCGCTGTATTTGTAACGCATTAGATGCTGACCACCACCTTCAGCCGTGAATGAAACTTACGTGATGTTGATCGACTGGATCGCGTTGAGGTTGAATGAGTCGAAGGCCGACATGGCGTAGTTGGTGAAGTTGATCTGGTTCGTTAGGTTGGTGCCCAGATCGTCGGCGAAGCTTAGGAGACTCCTCGACGGATCGCTAATGCACTTATCGCGACCAGCGACGAAGGCCTTGAAGGAAGCGCCAGCGCTCGCGTCGAACTGAGCCACCAGAGTCGAGTTCTTCTGCTCGAACATATAGCAGCCCTGTCCGACCAAGTAGGCCATCGCGAAGAGGACGGCGCCGGCCACGAAGCAGATCATGGCCAGGAGGGCGACCTCAAAAAGGGTCCTGTATGCGGCTTCAGTCAAGAGAAATCAAGAAACGGCGAAGAAATTGCTTACAGCCTAAGGCCCATTGGGAACTTCCAAACAACGCTCAAAACGACTGCGAGCATCATGACTCCGCTGAGGACCAGCACAACAATCATAACCGTCTCCATGATGGCCGCATACCTCACAGCCCCGCCGCCACCGCCATCACCCCCGCTCTCGAAGATCGCGACGCTCATGTTCCTGATCTGCTCCAAGATCGGGTCGACCTTCTGCACGAAGCCCGCGCTTTGATTCTGCGCCGTGACGCCGGCCGCGTCGATCTGCGTGCTGATCGTCCCCTTGATCCCCCTCGTCTTGCCCGAGATGACGCCGTCCACGACCGCGGTCAGGTTGTAGAACGTCGGCGCGACCGAGGAGTAGATGGAGGTGAAGTTCGGGATTGCGCCAAGGACCTGGGTGATGGGCGTCATGAGCGGGTTGTTTCGGGCCGTGTTGAGGATGTCGGTGGCGTTGCCGAGCGTGGTGTTGACGTTAAAGATGGGGAGCTTCTGGGTGAGCTGGTATTGGAAGGGAGGGTTCGTGGAGTTGAATACACCGTTCATGGCGCTGAGGTTGCCGTTGAGCTGTTGGAACTCTATTCGGTAAAGAATGCATAAGTCAGCGAATTCGTAAAGGGGTAATGTGCAAAGCGTTCTCACCGATTGTGAGGTTTCCGACAACCTCAACCAGCCTCTTGACCAACGCGTCGATGTAAGTCCCGTTCGCAGTGAGGTTGGTCGAGATGTCCGCCAGCGTCCTGATGTCCTGAATGAGCGTGTACCCCGGGCCTGGTCCGGTGCGGGGGCTTCCGAGCGCCGCCTCGACGACGGTCACGTTGATGGCGGCGTAGATGACGGCGTCGACTGTCAAGTTGAGCCCGTACGACAGCTCATACGTGGACCGGTCGATCACGTCCGGGATGCTCCCAATGGTCGTGTTCACGTCGTCCAGCAGCCCGGCCACGGACCCGTTCAGCGCGATGACCGAGTCGTTGAAGGACGCCGAGCCCCTGATACCCGTGATGGCGCATACAGCGACGGCGGCCGCGGCCCCCGCCAGAACGCCGACGGCCATGTAGCGCTTGTCGTGGTTCTCAAGGTCCACCTTGTCCTCGGCTCGAGGGCGGCCCATGCACCTCGTCGACACGAAGAGCCAGACGGGGATGCAGAGCGCACCGAAGAGGACGAAGACGGCGCACGCGACGAGCAGGCGCACCTGGGACTGGGCCATCTGGGCCGGGGTGGTCCCGTTGCCGAAGACGAGCGTGGCGTCCACGGACTGGCGGAGGCCTGCGGCGATGGACTGCCAAATGTCCATGCCGTAGGAGTTCGGGTCTGGTGGTGGGGCCGCGGAGCCGGTGCCGTTGGAGGCGCCCACGGGCCGGGGTAGCTGCGCAAGCTGCGCGACGGCCAGGAGGGCGAGGAGTGGAGCCTGCATGCAGATGAAAGTATGTTTTGAGGTGTCAAGGGCAGCGGACTTTCATCGTTTATTACCGTTGCATGTGGCCGAGGCCGTGTAAATCCAGACCCTGAGTATTAAGTCAACGTCCGCACGGACAATGGGACACCCCCGCCAATTCCTCGCCCGTAAATCAGATCGCACATCGGCTCCTCAGCCGTCGTCACCCCAGGAGCCGTCGTCGTCGCGTCGAAATACAAAGCCAGCCATGCTTGATGGTATCGCGCACTTCGCGAGGCCTGGACTGGGATCGATGGGGAAACTGAGGCCGCGGAACGCGCTGTGAGTGTTTGATTTGGGTTGGGAAAGCGGTTCCGCTCCCTCTTTCGCAGTTGGGGCCTATCCATCGCCGGGTGTTGACCGTTTTGTTTCTTTGCGACATCGCTCCTCTCACCGATTGCTTTGCAGATGTAAGAACTGGCCCATCCCTGTTTTCTCTTTAGCTGGATCGTCTAACACTTACTTAGCTTGCGACCCCTACGTCGACCTCTCGGGCGTGGCGGCCATGAACTTCTCGACGCTCCCTTTCTTCCACTCGAGCACGCAGGCCTGGTGCTGGGATTTCGGCCCGACGTCTCAGGTCCAAATCACGAAGCGGCCGTGGTCCGTCTTTACGAACGCCGTCATCACGCCCATCTACCCGAACGGGACCTCGGCAGGGTGGCCGCTGTTCAGCACCTTGCCGTGCATTGAGGGTTACTCGGACGCTTGGGAGACGCAGATCGCGGTCGTGCCGGCCAGCTTTGCGTTCAATTACGTGAGTATACTTAGGAAGATGCTGCAGAATGGGGTTTAATTCTCACAACAACAGTACACGGATTACGAAGTCCTCGTTCGAAACTACCTGACTTACCCTAGCGGCCTCTACGTCAACTATCCGATCGTCCCGCCCGGCTCCCGCCTGATCGACACCACAGGGATCAAGGGCCTCACGCCCCCGTCCATCCGCCCTGGCTGGTTCCAGGCGAACGAGGTCGCCTACTTCGACATCGGATACTTTGAGAACCAGCGCTCCGTCATCCCGTCGGGATACGTCCTCCTCGACAACATGACGGACATTTACACGAACGAGTACCTCGACAAGACCATTCTCGCGGACGTCGTCTCGGGCAACCCCATGTACTCAGGCTTCTACAGGTGACACCCCTTTTTTATCCCTTCCCGTTGCTAAAAAAAAACATGCGCGACAGCATCCACGTCCTCGATCTATCGTCCTACGCCCAAGCTCCCATCTCCTTCAACAACTACGCCCAGCTCACGGGCGCGTACACGCCCGAGCCGCCCAACATTCAGGCCTTCCCGCGCAACTGCCCGACGTACTACATCCTCGGGTCGCCCGTTATCACTCCCGCGCCGTACTCGCCGCCGCCCATCACGTCGGGAACGCCCAAGAGCGTCACCATCACGCCTTGGACGCCGCCGCCTGCTGCGACGCCGACGACGGCCGCGGCGGTGACGCCCGCGGCGGGGACAACGACTGGGACGTTTCAGGGGATCGGGTTCGCGGAGGCGAACACGGGGGGAGCCGGATTGAATGCTACGGTCAGCGCGGCGGCGCCGGGTGGGGGCGCGACGGCGGCGGCGGCGTCGGCGACTGGGACGGCTGGGGCGTCGGCGGGTGCGTTGGGTACAGGCGTAGCGGCGTCGACTGGTGGCGCCGCGGCAAGCGCCCCGGTATCAAGCACCTCGATAGCACCGGTTGCGGCTGGCACGGCCTCCACTACGACCACGTCTAAAACGTCTGGGGCGTCGAGACTTGGACCAACGGGCGGGTGGAGATGGTCGATCGCGGTGGGTATTGTCGTGGCCGCATTGATCGGGGGTTCGGTTTAGAAACTTAGGTGGTAACCGTGCCAGCGTCCTCGTTTCCCTTCAGTGCGAGCACAACGTTCTGTTTTTGTCACTCATTGAGGCCCGCCTCCTCCTCCGTAGAGAGACGAATAAATAAAATAAAATATGCTGCCTATGAACCCCATGTCTCTGCAAGAGAGATGGTTTCCCTCACGAGGATTGCAGTCGAGAAATCAGTCGTCGTTGGATTTCGCGTCAGGACTTCGGGCGGCCTCTCGCGGAACACTGCCGACCAACGCTGAGTATTCTTGCGCGAAGGCGAGGACGATGCAATTAAATAAAGGACAGGAGAAGCTACTCTGCACTGAACTCGCACGCACGCGTCGCTCGACTGAACAGCCGTTCCATCCCGTATCTGCTCTGCCGGCCCTGTCGTAGTGACTAAAATACTTGTGCAAACGTTCAACTATCTGAAGGGAGGTTCACTCGCAACCGGGCCACGGGTCACGCATCCCGATCGCTTCCGCTTGGACTTCGTCAATTTCGCTTGAGCGTCGCCACCATGACCATGCACTCCCACGGCCGCCACCCCCGCCGGTCCTCGTCCCCAGCGTCCTCCCCGGCCCCGGCCCCGGTCTCCTTAAGATCCAACCGGTTGCTACGGGCACGGGCCCGGTCCGATCGGACCACCGGCGTCGCAAACCGACTAGCCGCAATCCTCCTCATCGCGGCCATCCCGGCGCTCATCCCGACCGCGGCCACGCAGCCCGCGAATGGATGCATATTTGATCCGGTATGCACGTCTCTGGCTTCGGGTGGACGATGACAACGAATGCTGACCGAACTTAACAGACGCAGCCAGATTGCGCGGCCTTCACATTACCGCCGAGCCAGACGATCCCCATGCTGGCTGACGTGTGCGAGAACGATCCTGGCTTGCCAGGTACTTTATTGGTTTTTTGTTTGAATACACGATGGTGTGTAGGTACCGTGCTGACTGACGTCCTCCCGTGGCGCCTTTTTATACGAACATAGCATGCACGCTCCTCCGCCTCTGTCTCTCCTCCCCGCCCTTCCTCCTGCACCCGCTCTGCAGTCCGTTCTCCCTCCTGGCGACCGCGTGCCATCTCGACGCGCCGACGCTGCGTGGATGTCGCACCTACACGCAACTGTGTCGGCCCGCGAGCGTCGTGCGGCAGTGCGGTGAGGAAGGCGTGCCGCAGGGCATCGTATCCAGGACCGAGCTGGAGCGGCTGCTGAAGATGGGTTGCGCGAGGGAGTGGGGTCACGAGTGTGACGTGTGCTTTGGGGACAAACCGGGCGATGGAGATCTACCCGAGGTCCCGACGTCCACCATCACGTTGGTGCCTACCGAGACCGCGACCGAGACGGCCACCGAGACTTCTTCGGAAGAGATCGGGATCCCCCCGACCACGCCACCGTTCCTCGCACGAGCCACGCGCTTTCCTCGGCCGCCGCCGCCGCCGCCGCCCTCGCCCACGTCGCCGACCTATCGCGCCCACTCCCCGTCGATTCCTCTTCCCTATCCGACCCATCGGCCACCGGCCTGTGAGCCCCTCCTCCTCTACTCGTCCCACTGCGCCTCCCACCCGACGCTCCCCTCTTGCTCCTCCCACGTCCAATTCTGCGAGCGCGCCGCGCCCGTCAACTTTACCCTCTGCCCGCCGACGCCCGAGCCGGAGCCCGAGCCGGAGCCGGGGCCCGAGAGGCCGCAGTGGAGGCCCTTCCTGCACTTCTTCGGAGGGCCCCCGGAGTACGTCGTCTTTGATTGGGCCGTCGTCAGGGGCTGGGGCGGGCTCGGCGCGGCGATGGCGATTGCGTTCGCGATCGGCGTGAGCGTGGAGGCGTTGAGCTGGATCGGCCGGAGGTGGGAGCGCGGTTGGGAGGTAGAGGACCTTCGCTTGCAGGCGGAGCGGAGCCTCGGTGTGAATGGGACAGGGGAGGGTGATGCGGAGGAGGATGGTGCGGCGGAGGGCGATGGGCTGCTGAGTCCGCGCGTCGGGATCCGAGCTCGGGTCAGGGGCACGATCGAGCGGGTTACGAGGGAGGGGAGGAGGAGGACTGCAAGGGCGGTGCAGAGGCTGTTGGGAGGTGTGAGCATCGTCGCGCTGGTGTTGGTTGTGGCGACGTTTAATGGGTGGTTGTGCTTAAGCGTTGTCGGAGGGTTAACGGTTGGGGCCTTCGTGTTTGGGGGTTTGCCGAACGTTTAGGGGAATGTTCTCTTCTGTATGCTGCTGATATATCCTTGATTTCTATTTTGCTACTCCACCTGCTCCACACAATTACGTCACAACACGAAGAGATATCTCAATATCAAATGGTCACGTTATATTCATGTGGATCGTGTCTCGGTGCTATTCGCTACCAACGAAGTGCCAACATCGGCGAAAAGCATGGAATTGAGCGTGTAAATAAAACCGTATTTATTAGCCTTTTACACGGAGTCGAGGATCTCGGGCTAATTCGAAGAAGGCACGACGGAAGAAAAAAGAAGAGGTCGGTTAGACTTCGAATATTGTGAAGCAAAAGGATCAAAAAGATACACACCTCCTTGAACGTTCCACCAACCACCTTCGTACCGGTACCATCCGCCGACTCCCCGTGAAGCTCAAGCAGCTTCCCAATCTCGAACTTGGGCGCCTTCAAGATCTTCACCTTGCGGACGTAGCAGTACTGGAGCGGGTAGATGCCCTGGGTGGCCTTCTCAATCTCCTTGCCAATGACCTCCGGGATGAACTTCTGGACGAGCTCCTTCAGGTCGCAGCTCGACGCCTCCCTCGTCATGATCTCGAACATCTTCTTCCTGATCTGGCGGATCTGGGCCGAGGACGCGTACGTGGTCTTCCGCATCTGGTTCGGGCGGCGCTTGGTGAAGGCGATCGAGAAGAGGCGGAGGAGGTAGCCGTCCGTGGTCTTGACGTCCACGTGGGCCTCGATCAGGGACTGCCACTTCTTCACGAGCGAGCGGAGCTTGTCCGAAGTGAAGTCCATGCCGTAGAAATTGGTGAGGCAGTTCTTGCCCTGGATGTCGTGGATCTGGAGCTTAACCTTCCGGAACGAGTCCTCCTGGTTCTTGTTGAGGTCGGCGAGCGAGACCTCGAGGACGCGGTTCTTCAGGTAGTCGTTCGCGTTCTCTGTCAAAGGTTGTATCGCATCAGAAACGAACCCCCCTCAACGCGCAGAAAACCAAGACGGATTCGCCCAGAATACTCACTGAGACCCTGGGTGCGGTTCACAAGGGTCTTGCCGACGGTGCGGACATCGAAGAAGGAGGGGGCCTTGATGTCGTACCAGTCCTTACGGGTGAAGGGGTCGACGACCTTCTTCTTGATACCCTTCTTTCCCTTAGACAAACGCCTTTGAATGGAGGATTAGTCGGCAGGTCCACCAAAAACCGTCCACGCGGTCCCACTCCGAATCCACCCTCCTCCCGAACCCCTGCTCGACCCAGTAATCCAACGGCCTCCCCCGGCGGCGCCGCCCCGGGGCGGGGGCCCGCCGGACGGGGGCGCGGGCGGGGCGGGGGGGGGGGG
>JADGJL010001076.1:0-10467 GCA_027600665.1 Irineochytrium annulatum | reverse complement strand
GACAAGAAGAGTGGCCTTTATGTCGGCGGGTGTAGGCGCGGTTTGGGAAACGGGAATGAGGAGCTTCTTGGCCTTCGCGTCAACGTCGCCAACGTCGACACCGCCCTCATGGGTGAAGAAGATCATGTCGCCGTCCCTCTCGGACTGAATGCAGATGTAGAACTCGGTGTCCTGGGGATGGGGCACGAAGGGCTCGATCAAGAAGGTATTAAGGAGACCAGAAGTCCTCTCGAGCTATTCATGGAGCACATAAGTAAATCTCGTCTCAAAAACGGACTCTCAGGATGCCAACCTTGAAGCGCTGACCAGCCCTCTTCCCTATCCACTCCTTCACACCAGCCCAGTCCAAATTGATCCCCAACAAGCCGTTCTTCCCTCTCCGTTTAATCAACTGATCGGGCTTGCAAACGAGCTTCTCGGTGAGCAGCCACGGGTGCGCGATCTCGAGTTTCTGGAGCTCGGCGGCCACATGCGCGTTGATCAGGTTCTTATCTTCGGTGACCGGTAAGTTGCCCTCGAAGTTGAGGTGCGCCATCTTGTTTGGCGCGAGAAAGCCGGCCGTCTTGCCCTCATCGCCGAGGCGAGGAAGCCAGTAGGCCAAGAGGAGTTTGCCGTCGAACTCGCGGATAGCCTGAACGAGGGATGGGTTAGGTTTATGGGTTCAACTATGAGGCGTAATCAGCAACTCAGAGGACGCCGGGAAGCACAGAGGCGGCAGCGCGACGGTCTGTCCAGAGGCGGATAAATGCCCCTCGCGGCCCAAAAGATCGGCCCAACATCCGTGTACCCGCGAACCGACCCCGTACAGCACACCCCAGGCGCGATCGCGTCCGCATCTGCCATGATCTAATGATTGCGGGTTGGCGCGCACCCGTTCCGACACCAGAGTCCCGAATCTGCCGTGGTCGGTTGGTCGTTACCCTTCATCCGACCCCAATCCGCGAATTTATCCCCCCAAAAGGACGCCGCCTTGGCCGAAGCCCGTCCGACGCGATGCGGCACGTACCTTCGCGGACATCGTCGATGGATCGCTAAGGGGTAGCCTTACAGAAGACTTGGTCGCAGCGAGGTAGCGGGGTTGGGGCCGGCTGATTTTATAGTCGCGGCTTGAATCCTCGCTGATCCGCGATAGATCCTCTGATCCGGGCGCCGCGCAATCGACAACGGGAATCCGGAGCCCCGACCCCTGCAATGGGACCACCTAAAGCCCGAGACGGACGACAGACTCGGACAGCCAGCTCACCGCGCGATGCGGTCGGACCCTGACGACGGACAAGTCCTGACCGTGCGCAGGTCACCTTCCTCTTGTCCTGCTACCTCCGCATCGTGTTCTCATTACGCATTCGGTTCTTCATTCGAATACTTTTTTTTCCTTCAATAATGTAATGTCTAAGACTTGAGTAAGATACATGTAATATTTCACCTCCCATCCACCTCTCTTGAAGGAAAAAAAAAAAAGTCCAGGTCCCTCAAGAATAGCGAGTCACCAGTAGTTAACTCAAAATTGGTAGCCATGCTGGCTCCATGCTGTAGAGTCCTACGTGAGATACGGACGTCAGAAGGCCTAGGTCTGGCATTGATGGAGACGAAGACAGGAACGTTGAAAGGATTTTGACAGCCAGGCATTATCATCATCTGAAATCCCCCTCCGTACTCTCGTCAGTCGGCTAGCATAAGGGATACAAGAAAGAACATTCCGAGCCCCTGTGGTGATGCGTCGCCACGGGCAGGGAGTGGGTGGCCGTCGGGGTGACTCGTCAGATGATGCAGCACTGCGGCAGCCGGATTGCATCTAACGCAGCTTCCCTCGTCCGCTGGCAGTTTGCAGGCTACTAGCCTGCCTATCCAGCTTATTGATGTTGAATTGCGACGCCGTCCGCCGGTACCCCGCGCTTGTTGGATTGCCATTGTAGTAAATCAACCCGCTTGAATCGCGACCTGCCCCGTCACAGCCGCGCGGCCTCGCAAGCGCGTCGCCACGTCGAAGAGACGCATCTAGATAGAAAGCAAGAATAATGCCGCTGCGACCTGGTGCCTCGGAGAACTCCCTCGGGGGTCTCGGGAACCTGGGCGGCCGGTCTCGCCGGGGCTCGCTGGCCGGCGGCGGTGCCGGACTGCCGGCCGGTGTCCCACTGGAGAAGAACGAGGCGCTTTCGACGCGCCTCGTGGCCTCGGCCTCGAACTCGGCGCGCGCGTCAGCGGACCTGCTCGCGCCTGCCAAGTCGGTGAAGCTCGACGCGTCCTCATCATCAAGCATTTCGAGGGCAGACGCCACGGACGAAGGGGAGGAGCCTGATAGCCCGGACCGAGTCAGGCGGCACCTGAAGAAGGGCGGGCCGAGGGCCGTGACGTCTGTCGTCCAGATCATGTCGAAGCCGGCCGCCATTGTCAAGCGCGCGTCATCCGCGCTGACGGATCCGGGCAGCGGGACCGAGGGCGACTCGGGATCGAAGCTGCACCTGTCGACGCACAAAAGCACGACGTTGAGGGACGAGACGTTGGTGGAGAGCCCGACTGGGGAACACGGCGAGGAGGAGCCCGTCGGTGACATCCTGAAGGCTGTAGACTCAAAGAGCCATGAGGATATGAGCCCTATCAAAGACGCTTCCGTTCAAATCGTGAGTGGGCGAATGTACGCTGAGGGTGAGAACTTAACACACTGGTAAAGGACGACCATAGGTTGACCTTCGACGCGCTCCTTGCGAGGTACAAAACCCATGCCTCCTCGACGAACACCGCGAAGCAGTCGGAAGGCTTGTCAGAATCAGAGGTACTCGAGAGGCAGAAGCGAGACGGGAAAAATATCATCCCGAAAGCGCAGAAGAAGAGCCCGTTGATGCGGCTCTGTGAATGCCTGTGCAATCTTTTCAATGTGCTTTTGATGGCGGGCGGCGTTGCCTATATCCTCCTGTACATCTGGGATCCGTTGGAAAACTTCTCTTGCGTACGTCATTCGACATGGCTCGCCATTCCATATTAACTCTGGGTTAAGATATACATTGGGATCACTTTGCTCTTCGTCGCCGTCATTAACGCTTTTATCGAGTTCTACGAGTTGTCCAAGATTGAATCTATCATTGAGTCCTTTTCTGTTCGTGTTCATCCTTCCCTATAGCTCGGTATTAACTGATCTTTAGGCCATGATCCCTCACAAGACTCTGTGCATCCGCGCCTCGACGCTCCAGTCGGTCTTCGCCAGCGACATCGTGACCGGGGATGTGATCACTCTAAAGATTGGAGACAAGTGCCCGGCGGATGCCATCATCATCGCCGCGACCGAGTTTAAGGTCGATAACTCGACTTTAACTGGCGAGCCGGAGACGGTCGACCGATATCCACTGCTGAGTGGAGCCGGCGCAGAGGTTGAGGCGCTTGGCTCGAAAAACATCATCTTCAGCGGCAGTGTCGTCGTCAACGGTAAATTCACCTCCATCCCAGTAATTATGCTGACTTTATGCAAAGGGGAAGCATGCGCGATTGTAATCCGCACCGGCAAGCGCACGGTCCTCGGCCAGATCGCGTCCCTGACCAAAGTGGACGGCAAGAAGCGCTCCCCGCTCTCGTCCGAGATCCACCGCTTCTGCAAGACCATCAGCTTCCTCGCCTCCATCACCGCGCTCGTTTTCTTTATTGCGTCCCTCGGGCGAGGCTCCGGCTTTGCGGCCTCGTTCCAGTTCGCCATCGGGATGCTTGTTGCTTGGATCCCGCAGGGTCTACCCGTGACGGTCACGATGCTGCTGGCGGTCGCGGGCAGGAGGATGGCAGACCAAAACGTTTTGGTGAAGGATTTGCATGGTGTTGAGACGCTAGGGGCGATTACGATGTTGGCGACGGATAAGACTGGAACGTTGACGATGAATGAGATGAGGGTGTCGCGCGTCTGGACGAACCTGTCGACCATGTTTGCAGGGGAGGGGAAGGTACCGCTCGGGGAGAAGCCGCTAAGGGTGGACGTTAGCGGAGTCCCACAAATTCTTCACATGGCCGTTACCTGCTCGAGGTACTTGCGCGAGTGCCACATGCATTGACTAACAGGCTTCCTTTAGAGCGAGGTTCGAAAGCAACGTCGGGAAAGTGGCCGACCGGAAGATCATCGGCGATGCAACGGATAAGGGGCTTCTTCACTTCGCGGCCTCCAAACTCGCAAACGTTGACAAGGTACATACCACTTTCATACGAAGTCTCTGCTAATGCCCCACAGATTGGAAACATGTATCCGAAAGTCTTCGAAATTCCCTTCTCGTCTGACACTAAGACGCACCTGACGATCCACCGAAAAGCCCATGCCGAGGGCGGACTGACGATGCACGTTAAAGGCGCGCCAGAACGCGTCATCAATTGCTGCTCTACTATCCTCATAAACGGAAAGCCAGAACCGCTCTCCGACGCGCACAGGGCCCAGTTCTTCGACTCGTACGAGAGGATGGCCAACAGGGGGGAGCGCGTGCTTGCGTTCGCGCAATTCTGGCTGCCGGGGAGGAAGTACCCGGAGAACTTTAGGTTCCAGCTGGAGAAAAAGAACTTCCCGACGGTGAGACATGAACCTTGCCGTTAAAGTTGCTTATTATTGTTTAGACTGGACTTACGTTTGTCGGGCTGGTCTCTATGGAGGATCCGCCGAAGGCTGGCGTCCGGGAAGCGATCACCAAGATTCGCGAGGCCGGTATTAAAATCATGATGATCACGGGCGACCACCCTTTGACGGCCGCGGCGATCGGCCGTCGTATTAACCTCCTGACGCACCGGACGAAGGAGGAAATATCAAAGGAGTCAGGTCGTCCCGTTGACACCATCAAGGACTCTGAGGTAGACGCCATGATTGTGAATGGGGAGAAGATGGACAGCATGAATGACGATGACTGGGAGAACCTGCTGAGGAAAGAGGAGATTATTTTCGCGAGGACGTCGCCATCGCAGAAGCTGGAGATTGTGGAAAGGGCGCAATCAATGGGGCACATTGTTGGTGTGACGGGTGACGGCGTTAATGACGCGGCCGCATTGAAGAAAGCGGATTTGGGGATCGCCATGAACTTGACGGGGAGCGACGTTAGCAAGGAGGCGGCCGGAATGATTTTGCTTGATGATAACTTCACGAGCACCGTCACCGGAATCCTTGAAGGCCGACTTATATTCCAAAATCTAAAGGCAAGCGCGGCATGCGATTGTTGTTGTTTCTCATTCTAACCTTTCGACTTGCCCTCCCTTTTATTTTTTCTTTCTTATTGGCGATTTTTGATATCAACAGAAAAGGTAACCTTTTTTACAGTGAACGTTGGAGCTAATGAGATTTCACAGCATCCAATACTCACTCACGCATATCGTTTCCGAAATTTTCCCTTACCTCCTCTTCGTTGTGGTCCCTCTCCCCCTCGCTCTGACGGCCGTCCAAATCCTCATGGTCGACCTTGGCTTCGAACTGTTCATCACCCTCTCATTTGCATGGGAGCCGCCGGAGGACGTCAACACACTCCTATGGCTCGGCCCGCGTCGGCCCGTGACAGAGAAGACGATCCAAGCGATGAAAGCCGCGCGCGAGGCAAAGAAGGACGCGATCGAGGCCGCCTCAGACGCCGAGGCGCTCCGTAAGCGTTCGGGACCCCTAGGCAGCAGCGGCTTCCTCCTTAACGTCGACGACGGCGCACGCGTGGTCGAGACGGGCGAGGAGGGCGATGATGCGCATGTCGTCCTGCGGTCGCGGTGGATGCGCTACTTTGGCGAGATCAGGCTCATGCTCACGGACACGCGGTACTGGAGGGCGCACGTGCGAGAGTGGAAAGCACTGATTTCGATTCCCAACGGAGGCAGGCTCGTCGACGCCGAGGTGCTCAGCTGGTCGTACCTGGAAGGAGGCGTCTTGGAGGCGGGTGTCGCCCTAGCGACCTTCTTTGCTGTCTTGTATTGGGGATGGAATGTGACCCCTACAGACGCGAAGAGAATCCAGTCTTTAAAGGGCTTCAAGCCTCACAGCCCGGACTTCAATTTGCTCAATGGCGATTTATTGGTGAGTCGAGCATGCCTTTGATTGGGTTAACAGAATTGTAGTCGGGCGATGCACAACTTGAGGCGTTGCGGCAGGCGCAATCAGCGTTCTACTTGTCCATTTTGATTATGCAAATCTGGAACTTGTTTGCCTGCAAGGCTAGGTTCCGACTACCCTTTGGAAAGTTTATGGTTTCAAACAAAAACACGTGGATTTCCATTATCGCCGGTGCATCTTTCGGGCTCCTCATTGTCTACACTCCCTTTACAAACGGTATTTGTTGCGATTTCGTCGACGACGGACGCTGACGGATAATTTAAGGCGTGTTCTTGACATCCATGCGGCTTGACCCGTTCTATCTCTTGATACCCATTGCATTCGGACCAATACTGAACGTTTGGTAAGTTTAAGCTTATCATCACTTTGTTCTAACATCCCGACAGGTACGTGGGCCGGAAATTCATTATTCGGAAGTTTTGGCCATCTGTAGACGTTCCTGCATACAAGGCCATTGGGAAGT
The DNA here is from genome assembly GCA_027600665.1 of Irineochytrium annulatum. NCBI lineage: Eukaryota > Fungi > Chytridiomycota > Chytridiomycetes > Chytridiales > Chytridiaceae > Irineochytrium > Irineochytrium annulatum. The sequence continues at coordinate 3,967 of JADGJL010001076.1, read as the reverse complement.
CGCCTGTTTAAACGCCCCTTCATAATATTTGATCACATCGAATTTTGTCCGTACTAGACTGCTTTTATTCAGAAATAAACTGGCTTGAGAATAAACTGCACATTTGAGTAAGTGGAATAGGACAGCACCAAATATGATGCAGTGGCAGATTTACCCTCAACTGCGGAGGTATGATCTCGTTTATTTATTATCCTGTTTGGCCTCCTCTCTTGGCATCCCAACGTATCCAAAAGAAAAACCGAGTAAAAGCGTGAACTTAGTGGTAGAGATGGGCCTTAATACAATGAGCACCTTCGTGCCGCCTAAGGCCATTATATCAAGAAAGGAAACATTGTCCGTTAGAATAGGCGAGCTTGTGTCCTCATTTAACGCGTGCTCCCAAGGAGCTAGCCCAAAACGCGACCTTTTCACCCCACGCGTCCGCTGCACATAATAAAAAGATGGTTTAACAGCCGCACGAACACAACAATGAAAAGGCATAAGGGTACTCACCCAGCCTCTCGCTCGAGAAGATGTTGTGCCCGCTCAACTCCCGGACGCGCAGGATAACAGGAGCACCGCCATCCCCGCCGCTCGCAACTCGCTGCATTGCAGCTGCAAGCTTGAGCGAGTGAAGGGGCGAGACCCTAGTGTCGTGATCACCCGTCGAGATGAAAGTCGGCGGGAACCGAATGGAACCGGGCGGCGTCCGCACGGCTACGGTCACGGGAGCCCAGCTGAGACGGGCGAGCGCCTCGGTCTCGTTCTCGGAGCGGCCGTACTAAACGGGCGAGGGTATCGATCAGAAAACCCGCGGAGGGGAATTGCAACGCAAGTCGTGTACACACGTCATTCACCCAGTACCGCCCGTACGTGAACTCCTCGAACCTGAGGATATCTTGGACCCCGACGTCCGCGACACTGACGCCGACAATCTCGGGCGCCCTTTGCGCTACGGCCGCGGCTAAGAGCCCGCCATTGCTCGCTCCTTGGACACCGATCAACCCTGGGCTCGTCCACCCTTGCGCGACAAGGTACCGGCCGGCGTCGATCATGTCGTCGAAGACGTTAATCTTGTTGAGATTCCTCCCGGCGTCGTACCAGTCCGTGCCGTACTCTTTCCCGCCCTAACCAAAAGTTCAACGACAATGAAACTCGTCCACTATAAAAAGTAAATTCTTACCCGAAGGTTAACCAGCACAAACATCGCTCCCGGCACAGCCCTCACAAGGCTGAGCGCCAATAAACTAAAACTCGGCAGCCTCGCGATCATGAACCCGCCGTAACCCGTCATCCACACGCGCGCGGCCCCATCCTTCCGGACCGAGGAGGGGTCGCGAGCCGTCCACATAGGCACGCGGGCCGTGAGGTCGCGCGACGTAAAGAACATCTGCTCCACGACAGGGGTCTGCGAGTGGGATGCAGGCGCTTCCATGGTCTGAAGGACCTCAAGCGAGTCCGTGGCGACGGTATAGAGGTAGGTGGCGCCAGGGTCCAATAACGAGTCGTATGTGAAAGTGACGATGCCCATCGTCTAATTTATACGGGCGGATTTAGCAATCCGTGACAACGAGATAGCCCGGGAAGAGGAACTTACAGGGTTGGCAAGGACATTGCTGCAAGCTCCGTCGTAAAGCGGGAGCTCGCGGAACGGAATAAGAGTCCCGTTCTTGAAGATTTGAACGACGTGCTGTAGATCCACTGTCAGTATGTATACACAAATCAAAACACGAAAAAAAAACTCACCCTAACGTCCGCGATGTATGTAATCAGCATAGTTCCATTTTTGTCAATAACATGAGGCTCGTCAAGCACATATTCCTCATGCTCGCCCAACAGCTCGAACGCCTCGCTCCTCCCATCCGCGCCCTTCGCGAGCGCCACGCCAATCAGCCTAAACCTTGGCGCGTCCACAGCTGTCTTGTACACCTCCACATCCCCAACCGTCGCGACGTATATCGCCGCGTCGGCCGGCTCGTGCCCAAACAGCTCAAACTCCAACCTCCCGTACGCCATCTCCGCCGCGTCGCCGCCTCCTCGCTCCGCCGCCCACGAGCTCGGGTACGGCATGAACCCGCCCATCTGCTGGCGCACGAGCCTCACTTCCCTCCCTTTGCCCTTGCCGCCGCCCACCGACGGCACCCACGCCGTCTTTGGCCCGTCGCGCGCAACCTCGGCCGCGACGGATGGCGACCTGCACGCCGGGTCCTCGGGCGGGAGCGTCGGATCGATGTCCGCGGGCCCGCAGTCCAGATCCGCCTCTCGGGACGTGTTGAACTTGTGGAACCGCCTGCTCAGCTTGCTCGGGAACGGGTCGTTGTTCCTCCCGGCATCCGACAACGGCAACCCGGGGTCCGGGTACGCGGTATAGAGGACACCCTTGTCAGTCCACTCGAAGGAGGCGCGGCCGAGGTATCGGACCGTGTAAAGGAGCTCGGTGTCGACGCGCTCGCCCGTCGAGACGTCGAGGAAGCCCACCCAGCCGTAGTCAGTCTCGTTTTTGGTGGCGACGAAGGCGAAGAGGGTGCCGTCGGGGGAGAAGGACCAGCCGTCAACCTGGTCGACGCCGTTTGGGGAGAGGGTGTTGGGGTTAAGGAACATGGTGGGCTTAGGGTCTGAGAGGTCCTTGGATCGGTATAAAATGCTGTGGTGTAAAGGTCGGTGAGCACAGTCTGAAAGCTAACAGTGGAAATGCATACTTCTGGTTGTGGGCTCCCCCGTGGTTAATCGAGTAATACCAGTATTCGCCGTGCTTCATCGGCGGAGTATACCTCGTGAATCGCGAGGTCTCGGTATAAATGCGCTTAAATCGCTGATATTCCGGTAACGAGCGGACGTAATTTTTCGCAAGTGTGTCCTGAATTAAATACGCAATTAATACCGAGGCTCTCTTCAGAAACGCACTGACGGCATTCCCATGAAAACGAACCTGCTCATGCACGTATTCCACAACCTCCGGATCAAACGGGTCCTCCATCCACCGATACGGGTCCTCAACCTTCACGCCATATACGTCCTCCGACACGTTGACCCTCCTAGCCCGCGGATACGCCAGCTTCGGGTATCTCGGCAGGGTGGCATCCCCGAGACCCAGCCGGCGCCTAACAACCCCGCATGTCGGGTCCCTCCAAGCCAGGGCGAGATGCAGGGCGACGGTGAAGCAGCCGATGAACGACAGCAGCTGGAACGGCAGCCGGACGCAGCGACTCGAGGCCCGCCAGGATGTCAGGTACGAGGAGGACGAGGGCCGGAACGAGCGCAGCAGCGGATCGCGCTCGTTCGTGCCGGAGGCGCCGCCCTTCGTCGACTTCGGGAGGTCCGCGGTCGGATCCTCGACCGAAACCGGCATCGGCGTGTCGATGAAGCGCATGGCAGGCCGCAGGGAGGCCGGGACGGGTATTCGGGACGAGGGGATCGGTCGCAGGGTAGCGCGGCCGGGCGGGTCCTCGCGTTGTTTTCAACGATTTCGAGGTGGGATCGGCATAACAAGGACAGCACCTCTGCTTCAATACAAAAGTCGTGCTCTTTCCTTATTTCTCTGGCTAGACTTAATAACAACATATTTTGATCATTTTTAAAAATTTACCGCAAAGCTCAGGATATTTGGCGCAACCTGGGGCCGCCCGGGTCGTTCGCGGCATGAAGACAGCGCAATAGCCTTTTGCATGCACCTGTTCCTTGTCGGTGATCCAGATGATGAAAACGGCGGATTCTGCTCCAGTCCAGCAACATTACGAAATCTGCCTGCAAGCTACCTCCGCTCCCACTATAATCCTTATCCTTTCCTTTACTCGAGGATCGCTTTAGCTCCCGCTCTTCTTTTCATTAAGCTGGACATTATCATTTGATATCGCCACCGCCACTTCAAAGATTGGTAAAGTTTCCTTTTCAAGATTCAACAGTCGGTGCCGCCATTCAATACACGGATGGAGCCGCCGCTCGTCGATGTGGCCCTGAGCGCATCCAGGCGATCGACGCCCTCCACCCT
>JADGJL010001075.1:0-10476 GCA_027600665.1 Irineochytrium annulatum | reverse complement strand
GAGGAAGGGGTTCGCCAACTTCGGGGACGGGGTCGCCACATATGACCCTACAAGGAACATCTTGGCGAGGAGGCCTTTCGGGATTCATGGGGCGGGCGAAGGCCCCGAACGGGACTTGTTTGGTGGTGGGACGAGCTCGGCCGGGACACCTCAGAGGGTGGATTATGTATTTGGGTTCAAGGGTATTGATGTCGGTGGTGGAGAGGTTGTTGACTTTCTGAAGCTGAAAAAGGTCGGAGGGGAGGTTGTCGACTACGGCGAAGAAATGAGCGATCATTGGCCTGTGGTGGGATGGTTCGTTCCTGAGGCATGAACTTTCTTCGCTTCGATGGTCGCATGGGTTTATGCTTATTGCAGGCGCTTAGCGTACTGTTGATATTATTAGCTGATGAAGGAGGGGATTATTATCTTTTTGTATATTGTGTATATCTATCTATAGGCTTCAAGGCTAATGCTTTTCGCCATCATCACATTATCCTCTCTCCCCCTTCTTCATTTGATTGATTAGCCCCGCCAAGTCCTCTCCCCTCACTCCTTATGTGTATTCTTTGCAACCGTGTTCTCCCTTTATTAAACTACACTTTAAAACGTGAGCTCGCACTATGTCTTAAGACCCGGAAGAGATTGCCTAGCAAAATATATACATATTAGTACATTCACATCGTGAGCACGTAAACAAAGTCATAGTCCGGTTGTATTCAAAACAAATGCGTATTTAACGTCTCATCATCGCAGCACCCGCCCCGACTAACGCCGCTGCAATCATGTACGTCCTCAAATTTGCCTGAAATTGAGCTGCCTTGATGGCTGCGAACGGCTTCTGCCCGACCTATAGGGAGGTTAAGAAAGGCTTCACTTACACTTTATGTTCGGCTAACTCACCTGCTCGAAATCCTCCACATTTACCTTCCTTGTGATCCACCAGTACACAAACACGAACGACCTCCATTGCGTCGTCAGCTTCCCGCTAATCCTGTCCCTATACCACGACCCACACGAACCCGCAAACGTAGTCTTCTCTAACTCCTTAAAGTGCTCCACGTTGTACGCCTCCTGCACGGCTTTACGAGGCACGACGTAGGGAGTCGGGTTCTTCTCGTCGAGGATCACGGAGAGGCACGGGATGATGGAGCGCAGGGCGCACTCGACCATGAAGATGATGCTATTATGGCCCAGGTTCGTGCCGGGGCCGTACAGCATGAAGAGGTTTGGGAAGCCTATGTTAAAAAACGACACGGGTTATGCACTTGAAATGGTCAAGACAGGGGGGGGGGAGGGGTAGTACGGGAATGCAAACCTTCGATGGCGAACCCCTTGTAGGCCTCAGCGCCCTTTTTGCTGTCCCACTCATCCCTCAGGCTCCGCCCACCCATCCCGACAAACTCCATCGGCGCCAGGAACCCCGTGGCCTTGAACCCGGTACCCAGTACAATGACGTCCAATTCCTCCCCAAGATCCTCCGCGCCATCCTTCGACTGCGTCACGATGTTCCCCTCCGTGACGCGGAGAACCTTATCGGTGTGCAGCGACACGTTGGGCCTCTGCAGCGTCTCGTACCACTCGTCCGTGATCAGAAGGCGCTTGCAGCCCACGGGGTAGTCCGGCGTCAACTTTGAGCGGAGGGAGGCGTCCTTGACGGACATGCGGAGATGGAGATTAAGGACCCGCCGGGCCATGGCCTCGACGGGCAGGTCGGTGCGGAGGAGGATGTAGAGGCGGTCGAGCTATGCAACATTTTCTTTTCGTGAGCCAAGGGGGAGGGGGCGAAAGAGAACGCTTACCGCCGCGAGCCAGTTCAGACGGTAGTAACGGAGGAAGAAGGGGACGTAGCGGGCGCACCACTTAAACACAGCCGAGTACTTGAAGTTGAGGCGGGGCATGACGTAGGCCGCGGATCGCTGGTAGATGTGGAGCTTCTTGGCGAGGGGAGCGATGCGTGGGGCAAACTGGATGCAGCTGGTATACTACATCAGTTTCCAGGTTTGGAATCAAAGGGGATGCAAACCTGGCTCCAGTCCCGATAATGCCCACAGTCTTTCCCTCGAAATCATACCCATGATCCCATCGTGACGAATGCATCACGGGCCCCTTTTTAAACGTCACATCCCCCTCCTTCACGCCCGGGATGTTCGGGTACGAGGGGTTGTTGAGCTGCCCTACCCCGCTGATAACGGCCTTGACGATGATGGTCTCCACTTCACCGGTCGACCGACGGGTCTCCAGGGCCCAGTGGTGGCTCGTCTCGGACCACGTTCCCTTGACGACCTCGGTGCGGAACTGGACGCGGGACTGCAGGTCCCAGTCGTGGGCGACCTTTTCAAAGTAGGCCTTTATCTCGGGCTGCTCGGGCCATTTCATGGAACAGTCTGGTTGTCGCGCATCAGAAGAGGTGTGCAAGCTTCGCGGTGAGGCACACGTACCGGGGTTGGGAGCGAATGAGTAACAATAGACATGCCCAAGGACATCGCTGGCGGCACCGGGGTAGGTGTTCAGGTTCCACGTGCCACCGAACGCGTCGTGCTTCTCGAGGATGATGAAGTCCTTCAGCCCGAGCTGGATGGCAGAGGCACGGTTCAGACGATGCAAGACAGGATGCACCCAAGGCGCTCAAACACACAGACCTTCCGTTGCAGTTCGACGCCAGCGGCGATGCCCGAGGCGCCGGCGCCGATGATCGCGACCTTGAAGGTCCTGGGGCTCGTCTGGTCTGCGGCGGCCATGGCGGCCGAGCGAGGGAGGGGAGGGAGGAAGTGTCTCTGGCAAGTGTGACACGAGACCCTCGGTTTTGATTTCTGCCGAAACAGCGATCCTTGCATGAACAACACATGGGTCCAATGGATTTACTCGTTCCACCCGAGATATGCGCATTGCTCTTTACTAGTGTGAAGTGCTCCCTCCATCACCTAAATCCTTCCCCGAAGAGCAGCCGTTCTCCTCACTCAAAGTAATCATAATACTTGATGCAGGGGTCTCGGTAGCCCTTCTCGCCGTTGGGCACCTTGTTGATGCTCAGGTTCGTGTGGTCCTTGTGGCTGATGATGGGGAAGAAGCCCGGGTTGATGACGTAGGGCCGCACGCCGCCGGCGTTCTTGAACAGGTAGCCAGAGAGGTAAACGTCGTCATGGCTATGGAGTGCGCGTGTCAATACAGCGACCAAGAAAAAAGGGAACTAAAGACACGCAAAGCAATAACGACTGGCCATCATCCCTTCCGTCCTTCCGACATCTCTTTATCCTATCTTCCCTTCTCAAGCCAACACTTTAGAACCCCTTCCCCAAACCGCTACACCCTTCTCATCCTCCTATACCCGTCTCAAACTCCTATGCCCTTCTCGTCTCTTAACCTCACCGTTACAAAAATGGGACACAACTTACAGCTTGCAACCCTTCGGCTTCCCCTCATACTCGAACACGTCCTCCTTGAACATGCCCACTCGATACGCCGTCCCCGCGTAGGCGTTCGCCCACCCATGACATTCACCCTCCGACCGCTGGTAGATGGGCTTCCACCACCACCAAGGCCAGTACTCGCAGATGAAGCAGATGACGTTCGTGGGGTGGTGCTCAGCGGCGTCCACGAGCGAGAGGATTAGGGAGGGGTCGTAAGACATGTCGTCGTCCACTGTTAGACGGGAAATGCGGTGCGGGGGTTAGAGGTGTGAGGTAACTCCAGCAGAATAAGCGGAAAGGTGGGAAAGACTTACGGGTGATAATAATGGTCTTTGGGTCCTTTTCGACAAGAAGAGAACCCAGTAACTTCGTACTGCGCAGGAACGTCGTTAGTGAAAGGAACGGCAGCAAGGCGACGAAAAGGATTGTCCTAACCTCGGCCCATAGTCCTCTGGCCTCGTCACCAGCAGCCACTCCCTCCCATACATCTCCCTTAGCCCCTCCACCACGGGCGGCAGCTCCCCGCCAACATTCAACCTTTTGATCTCCTTCGGTATGTGCAGATACACCGCGTCTGGTACCCTCCTTTGTTCCTTCAAACTCCTGATCGTGTCGTTGATCCTCTCCACCCTCCCAGGGAACGTCGATATGGACACGACAGCCCGGGCCGAGGCGTAGTGCTGCTGGTTTTCATCGGCCGAGGAGAGGAGCGTTGAGAGACGGTGGGATGAGGCGGTGGGTGTTGAGGAAGAGGAGGTGGTGTAGAAGAAGAAGATTAGGGGCGGGAGCGTGAGGAGGCCGAGGAGGGCGAAGACTGTCGTGCGGGATCGGATGAGGCGTTGGTAGATGCTCCTCATTGCAAAGGCAACGTCAGAGTGGCTTGAAAAAGTGGCTTGTTTCCAGTTGCGAGTCTCATTAGGGCGGAGATCGAATATCGTGATAGCAATCAGTATGGCGGACGGTGAGCTTAGGAGAAGCACGCGGTGGCTAACGAGAGTGCAGATGACGATGTTCCGCCTCTTGAGGATATGACAGAGTCGCTTCAGCACCTCAAGCTCAACAATGTCATGCAGAAGAAGCGAGTGGACCCGCCGAAAGCTCCTGGCACGCCTTCAATGCTGTGAACGTTCGCTAATAATTTTTGTTCTTCCAGCCACCAATTTAAAGCGTTCTGTGGATTCAACGACCTTGACTGCAGAGCCTACCTCCGCGGTATTGTTCACAACACCTCTCCATTCATCTTTCTGACGGCGCTGATAGCCATTCCAGGGACTGAAAGGCGGCTTCTTCAACTCGGCGCCAAAGAAAAGCAATGTCCCGACACCGGCAGCCACGAAGCCGAACGCGGCAGCACCCGATAACCTACCCGTCGTCAAACCGAAGTTCTCACCGTCAGACGCTCTGAAGCTGGAAGAAGTACAAGAAGCGATGAAAGAGGACTTCAGCCTGCTCGACAAGAAAGGTCCGTGCTGTCCTCCTTCATCCCCCGAGTCACTAATCCTCCCTTATAGAATGGATGACGACAGCCTTCATCTCGAAGCTCGAGTCCAACCCCCGCCTCGCGCGCGCAATGCAGGACCCGGATTTTCAGCGGGCGACAGAGGAGATGTCTTCAAACCCACAAGCTGCGTTCAAGAAATACTCGGAGCAGAGGCCGGACCTGTTGTTGGCTCTCCGGGAGTTCGCGGGAATCATGGGGGATCAGCTTATGGCGCTGAGCGATAGGGAGGAGGAGGGGAAGAAGGTCGGGGGTGATGTTGGAACGGATGACGAGGTGCGGAAGAAGGGGAATCGTGGGCCGTCAGTGACGCCGATGGTGGCGCCCGCTGCGGGCGTATCAATACCGCAGGATTTGCCGGAGAATGAGCAAATGCTTATCCGGAAGGTCATGAGCGACCCGAGCCTGCAGGCCGCGTTCAGGGATCCGAAGGTTCAGCGGCTGCTGATGAATATCAAAGATAACCCGCCAGAGCTGCATCGGTATGAGTTTTGTGTTTTGCAGAAATGTTAATCAAAGTGTGCAGTGCGCTTACGACGGCGGACCCGGACATGAAGGGCAAAATTCTCAAGCTAATGGACGCCGGTATACTCTCGATACAGCGGTAGTCAAGACCCGATGGGACGTTGATTTGGAGTGGAGGTTCTACAGCCATGTATTCAGCTTACACCGATTACTCCTAGCTGTTTATAAAATGAAACTCGGACCTTAACTGCCAATTATTTTATTCTCCACTACAAAAAAAACAAAAAACACTGTCCTAAGCGATCAACTGCCTAACACGGGATGTTCTACTTTTCACGTTCGCCGTTCACTTTTACTGTTATGCTTGGCAGGAGTCTAACGCGACGTCGTAGAGAACTGCGCGAAGTACTGCTCCGTCGGCGGGTTCGTGTAGACTACCTTCTCGATGTAGTTGATCCTGTGTTGCATGTGCAAACATCCGTAAGCTGAATGTGGAATAAAAAAATAATTGTTTTCTTTTTACCTCTCCTTGTCGCTCATCGATTTCCTCTTGTTCTCCTCCCGGATCCGAACGGACTGCTCCATGGCCTGCCGCTGGCGTTCCCGGTCGAGGAGTAGGGACGCGCGGTGGTTGGCGGCTTGTTGAAGCGCCCATTTGTTCTCCTCCATCTGCTCGGCCTCCCGTTTCGCCTATCGCAAGGGATTAATATTTGCATTAGGAGGGAGCCTGGGTCTCACCTCCGCCTCCTGGCGCTGGAGAGCCTGGGTTCGAAGGATCTCGGCGCTTTGCTGCTGCGTGATTCCCTTAAAGAGGTCCACTCGGACTCTAGAAATGAGACGATCGTAAGAAATGAGTGGGGTAAAACGGTCACTATTTACTTGTGACCGCCGTGGATGTTGAATACGTCCGGCGTCTCCGTCAAAAAGCTGCCGAAGATCTGGTTCGAGATTTCGCGCGTGTTCATATCCAGCTCCCGAGCCTTCGCCGCCGCCTCGTTGTGCTTCTTAATAGCAGCCTATAAAGTAAGGATTAACATGATTGCTGCCAGATAACTCTTTCGAAATACCAGCTGCTGATTTATCTCATTGTCGTGCCTGGCCTGCTCCGCCCTCGCCCTCGCCACCTCGCTCTGGAGAGCCGCCGCCTTCTGCGCGACGTTCGCTTCGTACTCCTCAAAGTTCCTATTTTATCACCCCTTTAGTCAAAACACCACTATCCACAACATCGTGCGAAAACTGACCGCTTCTCCGCCGCCTCCCGATCCCTCATCATTTGCTTCTCCCTCATCTGCTCCTTGGTCCACACGCGAATCTGCTGCTTCTGCAGCTCCCCCCTCCTGCGCGATGCTAGGTCCTCCCCTTCGAACTTCTGCAACCCACTCACGCCGCACCGCCCGTCCGCGTCCCCCGCGCGCGCCGGAGCGCCATTGCGGAGCGCCTGCGGGTCGTAGAGGTCGTAATCACGACGCTGGTCAGCTTGTTGGTGATGTTTGCGGAAATCGTTGATGGAGGTGAGATGCTCGCGCCGGGCGCGCTTGACGTGCTCGTCCATCATGATCAGCATGTCGTTGGTTGATTTCCTCGAAGCATCTGTTTTACGTTCACACGGTTAGCCGCCCCCACGTTCAGACACAGAACAAAGAAACAAACCGAAAGCCAGGTCCCGCTGCGTCTCGGCCACCTTAGCCTCATTCTTGATCCGGATCTGCTCCTCCAGTGCCCTCACATCAATCTAGCCAACGAGCGGTCAGCCCTTAAGCTCACAAACAGTGTCAAAAGTAATCCCTCTCAACGAACTCCCATCACCCTCGTCTTGGTGTCGAAGATGCGCTGCTTCCGATCCTCGTCCAGCTTCTGCCGCCGGCCGATGGCGGCCTGCTGGAGGTTGTCCTGGATGGCGACCTTGTACATGGCTGCTGGCCTATGAGACGGATTTTGGGAGCTGATTTCCAACCGGCGGCAACACGTCAATCCAATCTTTCGCGGGGCCCTTGGACGGGCGGCGAGCGACGACGGGAGGTTGATCCGCGCACGCGCGCGTAGCGCTGGGGTTCGCGTTGCCTGGGCACACTGGGAGGCCAACTGCAGCGCTTAAGTCCGCTATTCAACGGCGGTCAATAGCCTTCGTGCATCTTTTCTGCAACTTGAAGAATAGAGAAAACATCTCTGCATTGGACGCGCTGATACGAGCACTTCAGACTCTACAATACGAGTTGGTACAAGCTGCAGCAGATGAGGACTCCAAAACAAAGTCAAAGTTATGATGATGAGCGACACCGCTCCGACGCGGCCGTCCCCAATCTATCCAGGATGCCAGATCTTCAAGGTTCCCATGTCCTCCCCCTCCCCCTCTCTCCCAGCCACCAAGAAACAGCCGACCTGGTCCAAAGGTTCCAACGCGAAATTCCACTTCGTCACTTACGCCTATGTCTCGCCCGAGATCGACTCGGCCGCAGACGAGGAGATCGAGAAGCTTAAAAAGGAGCATGCGGAGGGACATCCGAATGGAAAGGATGGGAAAGGGGCGGCGCATGCGCACGGGCACGGGCATGGGCCTGGGAAGGGGAACGCGCAGAGAGGGGAGGCGCTGAGGGAAAGGGCGGATATGCTGGAGAGTATGATTGCGCAGCTGTCGACTACGGCCAAGAAGCCGCAGACGAAGAGCGCGGCGAGGAAGGATGCCGGTGCGGCCAATGAGGTGGAGAGGAAGGAGGAGGCGAAGACGGCGGAGGCGGAGGCACCGGTAAGGATCATATTGGCCAGTTGTTCATCAAACCGTGAGGCTGACCGTTGCGAATGCGCTCAGAAGGCGAAAAAGGTTGAGCGGGGACCGCCTCAGCGGAAAAAAATCGGCGACTCGAGGGATGCCGACCCTACAAAGCCCTTCGAGATGAGGGTGGGCCTGGGCTTTTCGGTCCCGTGCATTGAAAAGTGCGTGAAGACGATGAAGGTCGGGGAAAAGGCTAAATTTCTTTGCATGCCGGAGGAGTGCGAGGTAATTAAACCATGAAGGCGGGATTGATTTTTCTTACGGCTTCTGTTCGATGTTTGCAGGGTTACGCGCAGCTCGAAAGCGTGCTCCGTCAGGAGAAGAAGAACCGTGAGCTAGCCGCTAAAGGCCTGCCTCCTCAGCGCATGGGCGGCTGCTGCGCCCACGCCAACACCGAAGACGCCGCCGCCAACAAGGATCTTCTCCTCCTAGTCAGCTCCCCCCTCGAGGTCGAGATTGAGCTCGTCTCCGTCCAAGAACCGGGCGACTTCACTCGCGAGATTTGGGAGATGTCCTCGGCCGACAAGCTGGCCGAGGCGCCATTGAGGAAGGAGGAGGGGACGAGGTGTTACAAGGCCGGGGATATTGCGGGCGCGACGGAAAAATACACGAGGGCGTTGATGTTGCTGGAGAGTCTAAGCATGTCGCCGGCCGTGACGGACGTGCAGAGGTCCAGGGCGAGGGAGGTGGAGATGAGGGAGAAGGAAGTCAGGAGGCGGGCGGACGAGAGGAGGAGATTGGAGAGATTAGGACAGCCTGTGCCGGAGGAGCTATTAAAGCCGGTGCCGGAGCTCTCGTTCGGGAACGAGACCTCGGCGACGGGGGATAAGGTGGTCGTGCCTCTGGCGCCGGGCGAGATCGACCCGGAGTTTGTGTTGGACATGATGAAGTCGACGAGGTTGAATTATGCGGCGTGTAAGCTGAAACTCGGAGAGTTGCCGACAGTGGTGGTTCAGTGCTCGGAGGTGTTAAAGGGGGACCCTTCGTGCGTGAAGGCATTGTTTCGGAGGGCTCAGGCGTATCTGCGGTTGGGGAGAGATCTCGATCTGGCGGAGAAGGACTTGCTGAGGCTCAAGGAGGTATTCCAGCGACAGGGTATCGCCGAAACGGCTGGGGAGTGGTTAGAGCTGAAAAAGGAGGAGAAGAACCTGGACCGGTTGATGAAGGCGAACCACGCAAAGGAGAAGAAGATGTTTGCGAACATGTTTGCATAAGATATATGTAGTTTGTAGATGTAATCTAATTTAAATTATTGGTACAATGGGTTTAAGCACTTAATGGAGTTTACAAAGGATGTACAAGTTCTTGTGTATGTTTCATAATGTTCAGATGATTAGACCGAGATTGGATATCTAAATCACGGGATTACTCGATATCGTTTACGAATGGGTGATGCAGCAGGTCGAAGACCGAGGGACGATCGGACGCATTCCACTGAAGACAGAGGTTTCTGCGGAAATAAACACCGTAAGGACACTACCAGGCAGGTTTATCAATATGTACTTACAGGAAGTCAAGAGCCTCAAAGCTAAACAAGCCGCTCTCTAGCGCAATGGTTGTAAGCGGGTTGTTGAAAGCCCTGCTCCACATTAGGCAATCCGCCGCCGTCAGCTTACAACCATCGGACCCAGCCGACTCCAGGATAGCCTCCCTCCCCAACCCCTCACTGTAAGCGCCACTAGACGACGCATCGCCTTCCCCTCCATCCTTCATGGCCCTCGTCGACGTCGTCCTGGGCAATATCGGTATCGCGGCCGGCTCGGGCATGACGGGCGAGTGCAGGATAGACGGCAGCGGCTGCCCAATCGCCAGCGACGGCCGCTGCCTCATATTAGTCATCCGTCTCAGCGATTGGAACCTCGAGCCTCGGTGGGACGTCGGGTACGGCGACATGACGGCCGGCTCGTGGAGGTCGTCCTCGGAGTGGATCGAGGAGGAGGACGTGAAGGAGCTCTGGTAGGACTTCACGCGGGGTAGAGAGAGGTCGGATCTCGCGCTGTCGATCGTGGCGTTCGGGGCAGGGGAGGCGCCGTGCTGATGTGTGAAGCCCTCGTACTCCTTCAAAAGCGTCAGCATCCCGGTTGCGGATTCATCGCAAAACTTCTCCCACCCGTCCGACTCCTCGTCCGAGTCGGAAGGCACCCCGTCCCCGTTCCCAAAGCTGTCCCCACCCATAAACTTGAGATCCGGCGTCCCGACGTTCGCCCGATCCCCAGCGCTGTTGTCGGCTACAACGTTGGCCTCCGTCCTATCGTCACGCTGCTCCTCAGTTGTAACCAAGCACGGCACCCCGATCCCACCGGGTGTATCGACGACTTTCACATCCAGATTCGTGTCCCCGCCGCCCCAAAACC
>JADGJL010001074.1:0-10478 GCA_027600665.1 Irineochytrium annulatum | reverse complement strand
CCCATACCGTCCTATTTCTACCCCGTCCCCGCAAAACCCACAAGATCCTGGCCCACCCCAAAACAAATCGGCGACGTCGCTACCGCGCTGTCCACGCTCCTGCTCGCATATGGCGTCGAGATCACCTTCTGCTACTTCTGGGTCCTGGGCCAGGCGCGCGCGACCTCGCACCCGTACCTCCGCCGCAGCACGGCCGGCGCGGTGTTCTACGGCATCGCGATGGTGGCCTTCAACATCCTCTGTCTCGTCATCGATCTCTGGCTTATTTACGCCCTTTACGAGCGCATGCGCGAGAACCGCTTTGACCTCCGGCTCCGGCGCGACCGACTTCGTCTCCCGCGGTCGTTCTGCGGCGGCTTCCTTGTGTTCCTGGCTGTTATCTTCGTCGCGGGCCACATCGGCGCACCGTTCGTCGCGACGACGATCGTGCAGGCGATGGACTGGGGGAACGCGTGCTATGGGAGCAGCTGGGCGTTGGGGACGGATGGTGGCGGGACTGTGACGTTGGGGTGGAGGAGGGTCGGGCAGTCAACGTTGACGGATATCGATGCGAACCGCATCGTCGCGAGCTTTAAGGCGGACGCTGCGGCGTTGGGGGCGTCGAGCAATGCGGCGTTGTGGAATAACGGGACGGGGCTGGTGGATGTCGAGATTGTGCTCGACAGGGGTGGGAATGGGAACATCACGGGGAGTTGCGTCCCCGTTGGCGCTGCTGCGAGTAGCGCGGCGCCCACGCCGTGCATGTCGGGCCTCCTGACGGCGCGCATCAACACGCCGTTGAGTGGCTGGTTCGCCCCAATCTCGAACGGCTCGGTCGGGTTCATGCGGAACAGGACGCTGATCAACCTTGGTTTCTCGGACTGGTGGAACAACCCCGTGGACATCACGGGCGGGTCCGACACGGCCCCGTCCGTAGAGCTTGCGAACACGGCCACGCGGCCGTACTCGGACCAGGTGAAAGTGTGCAGCGACAGGGCGGACGTTGCATTCGTGATGATGGCAGTCGTGAACCAACTGCAGGGGAGAGCGTCGGGTTGCAACGGCTGCTGGACGCAATGCACGACCTGCTGCACACAGAATTGCTATCAGGTGGCGTCAACGGTAGGAGCCTTCCGAAATATCTACCTCATCAGTTGCTCTCTCGCTGATGAAAGCTGCCTTCTTTAGTCGACGAGTTGCGACTCCAAGGGCAAGTGCTCGTCCACGACGACGTACACAACGCAATGCGACTGCGTCGGGTGTTCGAACTGGCAGTGCCGAGGTGATTGCTTCAACAGCTGCAAGGGCATCGGAATGCCATCGTGATAATCTGCTTGCCCTTTGTTCTGCCACGTTTCTCTACTGTTTCTGCTTTTCTCTGTACAGCGCTATTTTAATTTTTTTCTAATATTACGCACGCCCGCATATCTTCTATGTCGCGAATGCCTCGATCCTTTTACCTTAAGGCCACCTCAAGCCCTGGAAAGCATGCAATCTCATTCAAGCCAGCATGCCTCGCGCGGGCTGGATTAGTGTGCATGACGCCCTTCACTGGCGGTCCGGGTGCTGGGTATCATCTACACGACTGCCGTCTACGTGGCCTTCTACTTCGTCCACTGGTGGGCGTCCGGGCGGGATGACCAAAATGTTGTGTATTGATCACAAGAATGCTGAAAGCGAAAGAGTAATTTCCGCCGCCAACGCTGAAAGTTCCACTATCTATTTTGCCTTTCTTTGGACAGAACGTCCATTGAAAAAAGCATTGCTAATAACAAAAACGTGCAACTGCTGTGGGGACACTTAGCTACTCACAAAGAGCATCAAACTACATTGAGGGATAGCGGATGACTACAAGAAGCTGCGAAATCACATAAAAATCGACCTGCCCTGCGGCACCGTCCAGGTGTTTCCGAACGCCGCCCAGTCTGACTGCGAACCAGGGTTGTATAAATGCCCGTCCCCGCCCACCAGCGTCGCCGCGCCGGGAGGCCTGTACGGGTTGCAGACTCCGCCGGAGGGCACGGTGAGGTAGGTAGACGTCAGCGTGACGTAAAAGTCGAGGTAGCTGTACGTTGACGTGGAGGTAGCAAGGACCTTTACAACGGAGCCGTCTGCGAGATTGACAGTGTAGGAGCCCTGTGCAAAACAAAAAAAAAAAGAGAACATTGTAAGGCATGTGCAACAGGTGGTTAGTCTCCTCAGGCCCGTAATCCAGGCCGGCTGGGTTATGAAAGGTTGGCTTACCCCTCCAGATACGACCGTGATGCCGTTTAGTGTTGGCGAGACCGCCGACACCGTAACGGTCGAGCCCGGTCTGTTGCTGGGCAGGTTCAGGACAAGCTTCGAGGTGCCATAACGGACACCGACGGCCTTGGTGCAGTACGCTGGTTGCTAAAAGACCAAGCAAAGTCAGAATATGCAAGAAAAAGTCTCAAAGAAATCTACAAAATGTGGATCAATGCAAGAACTCACGGGACCGCACGGGATGGGTAGGAACTGGACCTCCAGCTGCGAGGTTTGCACCGCGTAATGGGTGGTGCTCATACTACATGATTTGCGTTAAAAGCCAGGTGGATGATGAGCGAGGGAGAGATCGTACGCAAGCGTGCCCCGGATGCCGTCGAAGGTCGTCAGATGCAGCAGGCCATTGAGTTGACAATTCAGGCTTGAGGCGCGCGCGGCTAACGGGCTGGCGTTGGCGGTCGCAACGGCCAAGGCCGCGATCGCGAAGGAGGTGAGTCCCGAGTGGAGCATGAAGAAGGTTTTTCTGCCACCAGTGGTTTCTGCAGGACCTTTTTGAGAACTCGACCGTGGCACGTTGGGGCTTGAGCATCGCCTTCATTGTCTTATATTTAATTTCTTTCACATTAACCTGAAAAGGCAGGTTAATATTATAAGACCGCGATCTTTCACCTGAAAAACACGCAACTTGTTGGGAATACCGGAAGAATTCTGTCGGGCATAAATGGGAGCATTGGAGATTGATGTTATGATAAGCATGTCAGCATAACAGAACAATACGACAAGAAGTCTCCACTCTATTCTTTATTCAACGCATCTGAGCAACGTCGTCGCGAACGACCAAGAAGGCGAAACCTTAACACAACTTTTCAAAAGATAAACTGTGTGGTGAGTCTCGTCGCTCTATTCCTGAGGGCTCTTGCCCTTTTATTATCGTTCAAAGACGTGATCCCCATCGATAGCCATTTCTCATCGTTCCATCTCCGGGGTTCACAAGCCTCAGCGTCCTCTCAGTCAGCACCATCCGCCATCCAACTCATCATCAACGCCTCAAATTCATCGCTCCCGTCCTCCTCCAACGCCCTCTCCCGCCTCCTCAACCGAAACAGCACAAACCCGGCCTCTCTCCACCGTTCCCAGAACGCGCCCCACTCGCCTACGATCTCAATGTGAAAGTGCTTCCCGACGATGCGGTAAAACCCAAGCTCCTTGCTTAGCTCCCGGAACTTGTTGCATATGATCACCTCCGGCGCAACGGCGACGCGGGACGGGTCCGTGAGAATGCACAGCGTGGCGATGAGCGGCTGGAAGAGAGACGGGTAGTACACCACGTCCGTCGCGAAGATGATGTCCACGCCTGCACCCTCGCTAAGAAACCACTCGGCGTCTGACGCGATACCCCAGTCCAGCCGTCGCGGGATCACTCTCACGCCGTCCGTTCCTTCCGAACCAACGGCGTTAGCTTCCACGTTCCGCTCGATCAGCGGCATTGCGAGACCGAGATCCGTCACGTAAACATCACATCGTCGCGAACGACCTTGTCGTGCCACAGCATCATCCAACGACTTCCCCAGCAATATCCCCGCGACACCCGTCCCGCTCCCGAGCTCTAACACTTTGACCCGCCTCCCATCCACACGGGCAACTCCCAACGGATCCCCATCTTCTCCAGCACCATTCACAAGCCTCCATTGCCAGTACTCCGTCAGCACGCTCGCGGCCGGCCACGCCTTTCCCGCGATGCCGATTTTCCCAGCCAGTCCCCCGGCGTCCTGCGCGATCGTGGCCGAGAGGGAGTTGACAGTGACGGTCACGGTCGTGACGGGGATTGATGTGCCATCGGAGGCCTGGATCGGGGCCGAAAAAGCTGGCGCTTCTGGCATGCCAATTTTTGGAGTGGTCGATTTCATTCAAGCCACTCCCAAGCCTTTTTTAATACAAATTTTTTTTTGTTGTCAATAAGCAACTGAAGTCTGCCCTCGCTAGTCAAACGCTCTGTATTTGAAAAATCAACAGCACTTTCAATTGTAAATTTGGCGCATCTCTGGCCGGAAGTTTGGACACGATCTCGCTTCGTGACATTCCGACACGGTGTGCTTGCGGGAGGCGGCGCGTAGGGCAGAACAACAATGTCGATCCAACATCATGGATGGAGTAGATGATGTCAAAGCGGAAAAGTGGAAAGGATGTCAACAGCAAGGGCCATCTCCATGAGCGCCATCGGCGGCGGCCGAAGTAGTCGCGGCGCTGTGGCGTCGCGTCTAGGATATGTTTGGTCACGAGCGAGTGGTGCGGCACAGGCGTCGTCGACGGTCCGGGACACGGCGGGGAACGGGGTACGACCTCGGGTTTCGGCGGCCGCGACGGGTTGCCCTACGAACGGCTTCTCATGTCAGGCGGGATCGTACGCGCCGCGGGCGGCGTTTTCGACTGCGGCCGGGTGCGCGGCGGCTATGGGCTCGGCATTTGCGCTGGGCGTTGAAGAGGTACGGCTTTTTACCCTCTTTATTAACGCCGATGAGATTCTTGCTAGCGAGAGCTGATACGAAAATTAACAGGGCCGATCAATCGTACGGTCCGAGCCGGCCGCCGTATTTGCGGCCGCAGTGCACAATCTCGGCCTCGAGCGGTTACTGTTCTACGCGAACCTGATTGAGGACAGCTGATAAAGGAGTTGCAGTTCCGCATCAGGCGGACTTTTCGCGCAGACGGGGCTTGCGGACATTCGGGGAATCTCGGATGGTTGGGTACTGGCCACCGTGGGACCTGGTGGTCCGCGGGAGGCGGCGGTACTTGCGAGCATGCACAGCACTGTGGCTGTTCGGGTGCAATCGTTGTTTCGCTGATGATTTTGGAATATATATACGTCCTCACCATTGGCACATCCTTGCCTTTAATGATCTTGTTCTCAAATGTTTCTTTGAGGCTTGGGTAGTATGACTGTTAAATGCTTGCTTAATAAAATAAACATCTGCTTTTCTCCTCTATACGACCTCAAAGATAATGCAAAAAAATCAGACGTTCTTTCGTTAGAAGCATAACATGCTAAGAAAGTACCAACTCTTTATTCTATAAATGCCTATACACTTGCCAAAAACCTAGGCGCCATTCAAAACCTCCACCCAGTCCTCTTAACCCTCGCGGCCTCGCTCCTAACCTCCTGTATCCCCAAATTTGGATCCCTACGGCTCTCCTTGACCAACACGTCCATCACCCTCTTCCGCACGCCCATCCATCGCTTCCTCGCGACCTCACCCCTGTGCTGCGCTATCACGTCCCGGTCGTCCATCATGGCGAACGCAGACATCTCCAGCACGGTCCGGAAGTGCCGACGGACGTCCGACACGGTCGTGTAGAGCACCTCGCACCCGATGGTCGATGTCGGTTGCGCGGCCGTTAGCGCGGCGCTGGCACCCGCGCCGGCCGTTACGGGGACGGAGGGTGTAGCGCCCGGAACGGGGTGGCGGGATTTGGTGCCGTGGCCCGGCGCCTTCTTGTGCGAGCGCCGTTTCCCGCCATACAGGACGTCCATGTTCACGGGTTCGGGTTCCAGGCTGGCCGGGTTCGCTTCGAGGAGCTCGTCGAGCCGCTTGCGTGGGAGGCGGCGGACGTCGCCGGCGATCATGGTGCACTTGGCGGGAGTGGCGGTCTGGAGGTCGGAGCCGAGGACACCCTCCTCCGCACTTGAATAATGTTAACAATCGAATGTGAGATTTTTCAAAAGAACTCACAAGTAATCCAGGGGATAGAGCATTCCGACGACGACGGGACACGTCTGGCCTTGCGCTGTCGAGGATTTTTCGACAGACACGAGGCCGGACTTAACGATGAAGAAGTTATCGAGTTTATCCCCTGACATCGCGAAGAAATCACGCGTTAGGTCCATAAACTTATACTCTGTCAGTCAATCACTTCATGGATACCTTGCTTGTAAATAATCTGGCCAGGTTCAAGCTTCTTGGTCCTCATATTCGCTACTATGGTCATGAGAGACGCGCGCGTCCAGTTGGCAAACACCGGCATCTTTCGAATGAAATGATACAGCTCGTTCATTTCTTTTTCGCGGATGAACCTTAGGATCCGGTTGTAGTCGTCCTTCTCGATCTTCATTAACTCCGTCCTCTCGTCAGTCGTAATGGTGGCCGTCCGTGGTATGTTATGAACAAGCGCCAGGTCACCGAACCCGTCGCCTTTGCTCAGCTTTCGTATCAGACGGTTATCCTCCAGCCGACCTGACTGAGATATTTGGACGGACACGGAGCCGGAGAGGATAATGTACCATGCCGTCGCCGCGTCGCCTACAGGAATACCAACAAATCAGATCTCGAATAAGCCCTCACAACTGCAATTAATAGCGCAAAACAAACCTTGCTTAAAAACCAACCGGTTTGCCTCGAAAACAACATGCTCTAGAATACCACAAAGCTCCCACACGGGCCCATCCTGGAACGCCTCTAGCGCCCTCATCCCCCTCAGCTCCCGAAACATCCTCCGCCTCTCCACCGCCGTCCTGGAACTCGCCGGCGTCTTCCTCATGATGATCATCACGTTCTTGTCCGCCC
The DNA here is from genome assembly GCA_027600665.1 of Irineochytrium annulatum. Lineage (NCBI taxonomy): Eukaryota > Fungi > Chytridiomycota > Chytridiomycetes > Chytridiales > Chytridiaceae > Irineochytrium > Irineochytrium annulatum. The sequence continues at coordinate 3,696 of JADGJL010001074.1, read as the reverse complement.
CTCCTTTCACCAGCGTGGATGGACACCCGCTCGCCCCGTGCAGCGTCGACCCGCACTCGGGGCATCGACCGTCCGACGGCACACCAGCGGAGGACGGCTGCGTCCTCTCCCAGGCGCGCGCGGCCCCGACGACGACGTCCGCCCCGACCACACCCTTCTCACCGCCCGAAAGCCTCGCGTAATCCTGCATGAACCTCTCGACCGTGAAGGAGGTCGGATCCCACACGGACTCCGTCGCCGGAGTGGGCCAGAACGGCTGGCTCTGGAGCACGAGGAAGTGAGTCCGGGCGTCCATCCGCGTGCGGTCCGTGTCGTCCACGGCGGGGGCCGAGAGTTCCAGATGGGTGCACGGGTCGTCGGAGGAGGCCGGGACGGACCCGACGGAGAGGAGCTGGTTGCGGAAGTAGGTGCGGACGACGGTGGCCTCCTCCATCGTTAGGGTGATGGGCTTGATGGAGGCGCGGGAGGACGGTGGGGGCGCTGTCGGGGCCGACGTGCCAGCGCCATTAGCGACCGTTCGCTCCGGCGCCGACTTCGGGCGTGCATTCGCCACGCCAATCCTCCCCTGTCGGCCACCGCTGGGCGCCGTCTGCGGTCGATTCAGATGCCTCGCCGACGACGCCGACGGTGAGATCGGCGTCATGGTCACGCGACTCGCGGGCAGCGTCTCGCCGGCACTCTTCGGTCTTTTGGAGGGGCTCGGCGTGCGCGGCGGGTGATTCCGCGGCGCGGTCGATTGAGTTGGCGCGGGTGTGTGCGTGATGAGCGCGATGTCAGTTTTGAGGGTCGCGACGGACGAGTACGAGTTCATGAAGGTCTCGACGTGTCGCTGCCGGCGGTCCTCCTCCTCCCTTGGTGTCATGGGTCTGCGTGGTGAACCCGGACGGTACTTTGTCGACGACGTGGTGGGTGCACCGCCGTTGGACGTGGCTGCGGACCAGGGTCGCGCTTTTATAGCGGTACTGATGGTCGAACCGCCGCCGTGTGGTCGGGACGGTGGACGGCTGGGCAGAGGGGAGGAGGTGGAGGAATCACGCCAGAGACGGAGGCGGGCCGAGACGGGCCTGGTGACGCACTGGGACATCTGGCTCATAAATCGGCGGTGGATCTCCTCCTTCTCCTCGGCCGTGATGGCCTCCCCCTCGAGCGCCACTTTCTTTTTTATCAGCTTCCCCACCGGTGTTGACGCGGGCTGCTGCGCGTCGTCGGAGGGCTCGATCCGGTCCGCCTTCCGGGTGCTTTCGGCCCGTTCCCGAGTAGAGGCCTTCCTGGCCGCCGGCCCCGATGCGCGAGCCTGTCCACCCTTCCCCTCCTTCTTCCCCAACGCGCACGACCGCAGCGCCTCCTCGCTCGGCGTCCGCTCATGCAGCGGCCGGAGGTACTCCTCAAACTCCCTCTCCTCCTTCACTTTTGGATCCTCTAACTTGCTGAGAACCCGCGTCGGGCTCCGCGGCCGGAGGTCGTGCTGTTCCAAGAACGTCTCCGTCACCTGGAACAACTTCTTCACATCAACCTCCAGGCCCTCATCGGCGGCAATGCGGACGTGATGGGTCTTTTGGCGCGTTGGCGGGCGGGACGGGTGCCGGGACCCGGGAGGGGATCGGTGCGCGAAGGCCGATCGCGGACGGGCGTGCGACGGAGCGTGCTGTCCAAGTTGTCCGTGCTGCGCGTCGCGATGGTGACTGAGTGAGGACTTGGAGCGTGCGCGAAAGTCCACCGGCTCCCCTGTCGCGTAGTGGCTTCTACCATGCGTCGTCCTGAGGTCCACACCTTCGGCCATCAGATCCTCCACCGCCGCAGCGACGAACTCGACCGGCGGCGCCTCGGGCGATCCAGCGCGGATCGGGTGCGGAGCCGGTCTCGTCCCGCGCGCGTGTGGGCTGCCCGGCGGTCGGGAAAACCCGGCGGCGAGGTAATCCTCCGGATTAGCGAGGTTCAGGGGATCGGTGGCCGGCAGGACGTCATGCTCGCGATGAAGCTTTTCCAGGTCCTCGGCGACGTCACCGCCACCGCGGCTGCCTGTCAAGACCTCTACCGTCCGCGAGCGGTAAGTCTCCGTCGAGATCGTGAGGTCGCGGAGGTACGAAGGCATCGGTTGTCGAGGTCCAGGGACCTCGTAAGGAGGGTTCGGCGGCAGTGGAGGCCGGGGTTTCGGCGGCACGAGGTCATCGTTCGACGCGAGATGTCGCGCCAACGCGGTCTCGAAGTCGATGGCCGGCTGCTCGGCGGCGACGTCATCCTCCAGCGGGATCTCGACGTCCGCCGCGGGCTCGCGCGCGGTCATCTTGAGACGGCGTCCTCGGGCTCTCCGCGCTTGTCTGGGGCTGGGCAATCCCGCTGCTCGCTCAGGTAAGGGATCGTCAAAGGGTCCAGACATACCGCAGAGGAGCGGACGGGTTGGTCCAATCTTGACATTTATTTTGACTTGACCTTTCGGCCTCAGAACGAGAAAGAGCAGGAACGCTGCTCGAATGGCGTTCCTTTTGTTCGCAGAGTTTTCTTTGTTTGGCCCGGCCTTCGCGAACTTTGTGCGCCACAGCGGAAGATGCGCGACCTCGACCGTCGGGTTGGCACACACGCGCAAGTCCATCGAGTGCTTTCAAGTGGAAGCGGAACAGGTCGCTGGATCAGGCAGGCGCAAACGTCCAGCATATGTTCTCGGAGGTATTTCGTGCTGATGACGAAGGCTCGCTATCCTTTCAACCGTTGAAGGAGTTTTAGTTCAGTTCAGTTCGAAAGGGGTGTTCAAGCCCTTCCTTTCCTTTCCCCTTCATCTCTCCAGGCGCTACTTATGGCCTTCACCGTCGCGACGGACCTCCGCAGCAGGTCGCGAGGATGGCCAACCCGTCGACGCCCGTCCTGATCGCCATCATCCTGAGCGCCGTGATCGCGATCGCAGTCGCCATCCTTGCCTTGCTGCGCGTCCTCCGGTCCCGCGCCAAGGCCGCGTCGGATCTAAACCGCCTCCCGTCGTTCACGCTCGCCCCCGATCTCCCGAAGGGATCGAGTCTGCGCCCGCGATGGGCCCTCCGCTCCGCCTTAAAGGCCGCCACGAAACCGCGCTCGCTGGACTCAAACAAGTGTCTCCCGTCCACGCCGTCGACGCCCTGGTTCGGGGAGGACGATTTCAGACCGGACGCCTACGACCCGCCCATCGCGCGGCCGAATTGCAACCCGTTCCTGCTTACGAAGAGCAGCTGGGGCTCAGAGTGCTCGATCACTCGCCGGGACGACGACGCTGGCTCGCACTATTCCTACCACGACCTGCCATTCGATAGAATCTGCGAGCTTCGCCCCGCCGTCACGGCCACCGCGCAGGCGCTTAATAACTTCCGCGGCAGACATCTGAGCATCTTCACCCTTACCGAGAAGAAGCCACCGTCCATCGACTTGTCCCGTCCACATCCACTACAGCGCGATGGCGACGACGTCGCGATGCTTTCCTCAGCTAACCCTTCACCGGACCACGAATCCCTTGCGGCATTCCTTCAACACGTCTCCGACTCCCTCTCCTCCGTCGTCTCCTTTGTCCATCAGCGCAGCCCTCGTAGCAAGGCGCAAACACCGTCCCCGACAACTCCATCAACTCTGACGCGCATGCGCCGCACGTCCCGTTCCTCCCGCTCCATCCGCTCCATCCTAGCCTCCATCGAAACCCCACCAGCCGCGTCCCCGCTCCTGAAGTTCGCCTTGCCC